>ATSW01129125.1:0-13991 GCA_000444245.1 Botryllus schlosseri | reverse complement strand
ACTTGAATTGTAACTTGACTCGTGACTTGACTTGACTCGTCTTAACTCGAGTCACCTCCATAAATCGAGTGACTTGACTTGACTCGAGTCACTTTAAAAAATCGATTGACTTTATTTGACTCGAGTCAAAATGTGTAATGACTCGAAATGACTTGTGACTCGAAGGTAGTGACTTGATCCCAACACTGCCTTGTAATACACAAAACCTTAATAGTGGCTAGTATAGTTGACTGTTAACTGTTAATAGTGTATCGCAATAAGTAAAAGTAATTATTATGGGTTACGGAGGTATTGCAAGTAGGTGCCTAACTGCCTATGGGCCAGCATTGAAAGGAATGTCGTTATAAAAGAACCTACTTACAGGGCACGAATTACAGCCTTACACAAGTCCTACCTCTATTATATCCTGATCATCCGCAATCCCCTCTTCCATCTCTTGCAGTTTCTTTTTTCTCAGTTTTCGTCGCTTCTTTAGTTCTTCCGGATCCGGACGGTAAACCCGGTGGCAAAGCCCGACGACGGCGTTAACTCTGTACGGTAACTGATCCTTCATGCGTCTCTCCCGGCTGTCGTATCGGCTCGGCAACTCAGCCTTTTCCAACTCGAACCTGCAACACCGCGTATACAAGTTATAGTAATCCTCNAAGTNTAGATTGNGTAANAAACCGTGATTTATGGCAATATTTANTGCCGTGTGCCTATCTACGGTGGGACGCTATTNCTTTTTGAAANANTGTCGGGAATATTNCACTAAAACCCTTCGNAGTATCTGGAACACAGGCAAAATCGCCTATATAATTGTTTTCATGGTTCTTACACGTTCTCCACGTCTCCCTTTTTGTGATTCCACAAGATTACATTNCCATTGGAGNACCCCGTGATAAGCGTCTCGCACACCGCTTGCACGCTGTCGTCCATCAGTGAACAGCACGTGATCTCATGACGTAACAATAACTCTTCCTGCAAATTGGAAGTGTCGGTTCACGGATTTATACTGCCTTTCGAGTTATTTCCATACTTTTCGCGGCACTGGTGTTTCGTCGCCCGCGTTGATTACTTTCTTGGATTTGGTCACATCGTCATCATCCCTCTCCGCTTCATCAGCAAACTCGCTTGGCTCTGGGGTAACTTGCGGAGTTGGGGGCCACTCGTATACGCTGCTGAATTCTCGGACGAAAACTAGTTGGGTAGAGTCGTCTGGCGTTTCCTGTCGTAACAAAAGTCTCAAAGTACTCTTGTCCGTTTTGTGAGGATACACCCGAGAAATGATAGCTGCTATTTTGGATACTTTGTTGTAAAAATTGTATGTCATACTATACAACTTACTATTCATTTGCTCACAGGAAATAGCAACGACAATTTGATGATAGAATCTTATAAAAAATATTTCGCGTTGTTGTCAAAAGCGACTTCTCTCGTCAGCTTATCGTCGTATGAATTATCGCTTTATTTATACCTCAAATTCTTTCACTTTATTGTTCCAGCCAACCGCTACTATTCGTTTTTTCCCTTCTTGATCTTCGGCAGAATCATTCGTCTTATTGTAGTTTACTGTTTGCGATAACACAAAAACACTGATTGGAGATAACGATAGTTGAATTACAGGAGACATCTGCGTGAATTGTGACTTTGTAATGAACCACAGGTAATCACGAACTTTACACAAAATATTCCAGATCCGCAAGTAAACTTATGTAACTTTTGAGTAGGCCTATTATGTACGAAGGACAGAAATGGCGCTGGTGTACTTATCACCCAGTTCGATTGAATAGTATATCGTAGGCCACGAGTATATTCATATTGATATCTGAAATGAACACGAATATTTTCGGCTGACACGCGTCAGGGGTAATCGTCTGCAAACAGCTGAGAATTGGAAAGAACAGTTCGAGCAGTAAATTGGAGCATCACCGTCAACTTTGCAATATCGGAAAATGTATTTACGGTTTATTGTCGATTGGTAGCATCAAAGCAGACAATATAGTCGATTAGACTATTCCAATTACCCGAATTAGCGTTTCCCGATTGCGGGGTTTCGTCTATGTCCGCAGACTGTTGATTCTCATCGCTATCTCGCGCTGAGCATGGCAGATACGTCATCCACATAACAGTCTGGTCGTCCTCTCGAGGGAGATCAAGTGAATATGTTTTCAGTTCTTGACCGCTGCTAAACTCCCATATTTTTATGGAACCTATGCGAATATACTACGTTGAAACATTACTATACGCAAATAATTAGCGAGATATGGTGTACCGTCGTACGCTCCCGATGCCAGGCGTGTTCCCGACAGGTCGGCGGCAGCCGCTGTCACTTCTATTCCCATTCCGTGAGCCTCCAGAATTTGATACATTTGTCGACCAGTGTCTACCTCCCATACCTAGGTCGCATCGAAACAATACATGAAAATATGACAGGCTTTACATAGAGCCAGCAGGGAAACTTCGGGTGGTAACTAAAGACCTATATAGCATATGCATATAATTTGTATTTGACATGACGTGACGATTGCGTCACGACTTCAAAAGTTTAGAGTGGCCGTGAGATGTAATGACGGATAAGAAACGGGGTTGATTTATACCAGCTAACGAAAACATCTTGATACCTTCATTACCGACTCCGAGCACGCTGTAAGGACTTGGTTCTTTGCTTTGTTCTTTATCAGCACCGACAAAGGATGGTCGTGGGTGTGAGGGACAGACATAGTGTCTTGAACAGTTCGCGTCATCGGCCACGTATCGATGCTACTCGAGCCTTGAAAATACACATATTTGCTGGATATGGCCTGGTATCCAAACACGTGAATTTATTTTTGGGTGGGTTACCTGTGAAAAGTCTGTCGTGGCGGCTGTCAAACAACAGACAAGATATTCTACGGTCGCCCGATTTAGTTTCGCTGTCGGTAAAAACCTGAAATGGACAAATTATAAAATTATATATTAATTGTCATGAATTCTTTCTTGTTCTAGGAATCTATCAACCCGAAAACATTTCAACTGTGTCGGCATCAATAAATACACGGACTTTTAGAAATACACTATCCTGGTGGCATCTAAAAGTAGGCCTACATCAGACATAATATGTTCACTTGGCCGCCTATATCAAACTTAATTTGGTATGTCGGAGAAATATAATTCAGAATGTTTGTATTGTTTTTATTGAACAATTTCGGCGCTTATCGCCTAATCAGGTTGTTTGCACCATGATAATGAAGTTGTCTTTTTGTCTTTGCCTTTGTACTCTTTCTTTTACGGACGACTTCCAGCCACGCATCCATTCACCCAGCAGTCTCTCGCTTTTTCATGTGCCCGTATAACTTGTTCTTTGCTGCCGACTTTTTGCCATGGATTACCGTCATTGTGGGCTTTTTTGAAACACTGCTACGGCAGTGAGGTTAGCGATGAGGGGTCTGGATAAACCTCTGACACATATAGAAGTTGATCTGAACCGGGATCCGGACCACGGTGTCGTGACGCCGGTGCTTAACCAACTGCGCCACTCGCTTCCCATCTTCAGAATATAATTCATTCCTAATCATTCCTACCAGTATTGGATCCATTCCAGAACAGTGACGCAACAAATCCATTATTCATATACAACAGTTTTATAGTTCTTTGTTAGCTCGTATTATTCTATAGAGATGTAGGTTCCACTAGTGAACCGCATATCAGTATCAGCCAACCACTTTCAAATCACGAATAGAAAAGTTTTGCAGCGGAGATCAAAGGTCGTCAGTAAAGAAGTAAGTTTACTTTTTTCGAGATGCTCAAGTAGGTTTTGCTCATACTTGTACTTCTTACCAAAGTGGTTTTGTTTTTAGACTACTTCCACTTCTATCGTTGACAGTATTTTATGCAGAACTACTTACATTTTGCACTTTGGATTTTGTAAAATCGAGAGTAGTGTCGGGATATGCTTACATCACTTTTTATGGGTGTAATCGTCATGACCACTACACGCGAAAGCACCTCTGTATCGCGGTAACTAAATATATGTTCGGAAATTGCACCTAGGTATAGTGTCATTGGTCATTCTGCGTTTGTTGAGAAGGTGTACATTGCGATTTCTATTGAGGCCATCTGATAATATGCGACACGTCGGCCAAGTCTTATTTTTTAAAGTAGTTACTTAAGTACTTATCTTCATTTTCTACTTTTATACTCAGTAGTTTTGACATGTCATAAAATTGCTACTCCTGCTCGTGATTGAGTAGAAATTTATTCTTTCATTTGTACTTTAGTATAGCAGCAAAGCAAGTAGCAACTCAGACTACTTTGACCACCTTAGGCGGTGAGACACACGGATATCACTGTTAATTAACGGTTGCGCACAGTAATTCATTTAGTGACGTGGGGAGCTCCCTAAACCGTCACTATTTTGTATTGATCGCAATATGTAAAGAGTGAATCCGAGGATGATGATACTAAGTCCCTACACGACACAGCTTTATGTACCAGAAATAAACTTTATTAGAAATATCATCACACGAACATCTCCATCACACAAATCAAAAATAAAGAATCGCGAATACATTGTAGACAGGGATTCGTTGCAGGCGAGGGTATTTCTAGTTCATCCACGTGGAATAACAACAAAAACGTGAAATATCGAAATGTGTGGAGATGCAGACCATAAATAGGCTCAATATGGTAATGACAATAGCAAAAATAACGTGTCCCATAAAAAATGCCACAGATGACATTTGTCAGCGAAATGCAGCAACTGCGGGCGGGCGCGATTCGCATCTCGGCTTGCACTGCTTTTCGTAAACCTCATCTATATATTCCGTTACTTCTTGCAATTCCGGATCTCGTGCATTCTCTTTCCCGGTCGCAGCGATCCCCGAACTCACGCCAGCCTTGTTCAGCAAGTCCGTCAAGTATCGTATGTAGGAAATAGCCGCGCGCAAAATAACGATTTTCGACGCGTTCCGGCGTTCGCATCCTTCCGGAAACCACGACTCCGGAATGTACGATTTCAGCGTTAGAAGTTGCGCCGTTAAATGTTGAACCCTGTTCTTTTCCCGTAAGCTGGCGATTTCTCTGTTCGACGGAAATACTCTGTAATAGTTATCAAATTGTCTTCGCTGCAAAATAGGTCCGTGGTTCCTCACGTAAGGCATCGGCCGTCCATCGTAGACACGCAGTTTCCTCATCATTCTGCAGTTGAATAGTATCGGGTAGGCCTATTTTTAGTGATCGCTTTAGTGATCTTACCGATTGCTGCACCGTTTCGAATGCTCTGAAGCAGCTAATGAGTAAATTCGTCTTTTTATATCCAAATCAATGCGGCGCTTAATCGCAAATCACTTCCTCGTCGCACGACCAAAGTCGCAAATTCTTTTAATGATGGTGAAGTGCGAAATGGATTGATAATAGCAGCATCTAGTTACCCTTCTTCCATTTGGAG
Source organism: Botryllus schlosseri (assembly GCA_000444245.1). Lineage (NCBI taxonomy): Eukaryota > Metazoa > Chordata > Ascidiacea > Stolidobranchia > Styelidae > Botryllus > Botryllus schlosseri. The sequence continues at coordinate 8,584 of ATSW01129125.1, read as the reverse complement.
CAGGTGCAATGTCACCATGTCTTATCACTAATAATGACTTTGATGATGCTATGCTTGTCGCCGAGAGATAAGGCAGGTTTTGTCTCGCCGCAGAGTTTGGGATGGTGGTTGGTTACGTCGTGTAGTGTGATTAATACTGGCATTCTGAAATTATTGAGCATCGTCTATGCACGAGTATAGCAGGCCGTGTGACCAAAAGGTAGCTGGTAAACCCTGACTCTTTATGAGAAACGTGCGCGCCATTTTTTTTAATGCGATTCGCTCGTATTTCATTTCATATCCGCTCGTACCTTTTGCTACCACGATACAATGTGCAAAGTTAAGATTACATTGTCTACATCGACATAAAGTCAGGGGATGGTAAGAAATTATGAAAATTATCTGTAATATATTCCTCGTAAGTGTAACTGGATTTCATAAAAATATCTGTCACAAACTACTATCTTCTATATGTCATTTGGATTTTCACGATTAGTGGTAGCCATAGGGGATCAATATCAAGTAACAACTTAATACTTGACAAATTTCAAAGTCAAGGGAGGGTTTGAAATTCAAAAACTGATGACACAGTTGTCGTCCAATAAGAAATTCCCGTAGGTAGTTAGCGTAAGTAAGTCTAACATTGGTACGTCCATAAACATGAAAATACTCCAGACAAATAAAAAATGAACGCAAAGCATGAATAACCCGAATGCGTCACCTACTGTGTTGCAAATCGCGACCGCACCTGCAGACACATCAGAGTGTGGATGTCCCACACGCGAAATACGCGTGCCGTCGACAGGCTGATGATATGTTGATCCTTATCGTTGATAACGACTGCGATTATCGTGAAGAGGTGACCCAACATCTTTCCGGTCGGACGGGATAGTATATTTGGATGCCACACCCGGATAATCTTGTCCACACCACCTGCATATTATACGTAGAGATGACTTTTTCACAGAAAGTAAATCGGTGTTACGTTCAGAATTCATGAGTTGGGATCATCTATATTCACCCAACTTGACAACCACCATTGCTGTGATATGGTAAATTTCTATTTCAGGTTAGATCGGTATCTTTCAACAAAACTAATTCAGTAAATGTCATACTGTAGTTCAGATTGGCTATATTGTCATGCGTCTCATTCTGTTCTGGCACCGCAAGAAAACATTAATGGTAAGTTCCGATCTTGCGTCCGAAGAATTTGCACGCAGGTCCGACTATATCTTATTACTTGTGTAAATTTGTACATATATAGTATATACTAACCGAAAATTTGGAAAAAAGAGACCGAGATTCACTTTATTATGTAAAGAATGTAACGGCATAACTCACCAGTGGCGAATATGTTTGATTTTTCCGAGTACGCAAACGAATTCACACCCTTGGCTATAGAAAGTTCGCTCACTGGCCTGCAGGATATCAACGAATCTTTATAATTGTGAGTTCATTTTAGTTCAAAATTGGTTCGTATACTTACTGAGTGTCGAAGAGCCTTTTAAATTCTGATATAACGAATGAATTCTTATCACTGGGCGAACAAGACGCTATAGCTTTTAGATCGGGAAGATACTCGACTTTTAGTACCCAGTCAGGATGAAATTTTCGACGAACGATTGGACTAAAATCAACATCCAATAAAATGCATTTTTGAACAATTACTGCACAATACAGTTACTCACATCGCCAACGAAATCGGGTCAATTACTTGACTTGCCATTCCTCTATTAGGATCGTTGCTTGAGTTTGTCGCGAAGTCGTTCGGAGTGAATTTAACCAGATTCACAAATCCTAAAAACATACTAACGTATAGGGTTCCATGGTTATTATTTTTGTACGTGCAGAGGAGGAGGTCACAAACTGCTTACGTCCAGGCAAAATTGGCTTTACGTAAAAGAAGTAAGCATTTCGACTTCAACAACTGTTGAAACGGCGGCGGAAGTAGAAGCCTTAAAACTAAAATTACGATGTAATTTACGTACAATGCATAGATAAAGAGAAACAGTTAAGGACTCTGGCGAATTATTAGTGACGTCCTGGCAAAAAAATATGAAACATGTTTTAAACAAGGACCATATTTTTAAAATTTTTTAAAATTATACTTCTATTTTAAATGCAACCCTATACGTCACACAATAAGTGCGGAATTCGCATGTCATGACTGGCTATAATTCAAGACAATATACAATCGTATATATCGTACACGATGCCAGCTCGGCTTGTTGTTTGGGGGTTCTGTGTGTGCTTAGTTACAAAAGTTGCTTGAAATATTCCGCTTTCCGTTTGTAAAACTTGAAAAGAAACGTCACGGACCGGTAAACCTTTAAAATTCAAAGTCGACCCTTATATTTATAATTACGACAAATGTAATAAACTTTTTGGTAGTAGATATTTCCGAATGATTCCGTTGAAGTTTATGCAAGGCGAAGTTCGCGAAGTTCTGTTAAGGGCCATTAACCAGATCAGACGTCGACAACCCCTGGCGCGCGTGCCCAAAGTGGCACGCGAGATGATTTTTCATTGCGCGCTTAATGATTTGACGCAAACGAGATTTTGTAACCATGTTTGTTGCAAAAAATAAAACAAAAGTGTTCAAAATAGAAAATACTTGAAGTTGATCCAAAATTATATATTTAATCAAGTGGCATACGCAGAGTCATTAGGGACAGATTTTATATATCTTAAAAATTTTTCCGCGCTCTGCGAGATATAGTCATATAGTGATACTGGATTTCTTGATTTTGATGTGGGTATCCCATTAATAGACAAAGTAATATATGAAACATTTTATAGTTGATCCCTACCGTGTTAGCAATTACGAAAGAACGGCGTCTTGATATCGTGTGCACAGCAATAAAGATGCCAAGACATGATGGTGTGAGTATGCCATACGACTCCGTGAAGTGCGCTGCCAAAATCATCGGCGGCGATAAAATCTTGTTATAAAACAACCGCCGCATGTTGGCCAATACGGTCGATAAACTCGATATTGATAAATCCAGGCACCGAAATGACCAGGATTTCTACAATAAACGATCTCTGGGGTGGTAGCGACCAAAATTTATACCCCTCGCGACCCATACTTTGAGAATCGCAGAAGTATCCGATGCCTTTGTCAGCCTCAGATATGTGGTTGATGGGATTCCAAGCTCGTGAAGGTAAATATGACTGAACTAAAATGCTTGGCACGCGTCTTGGTAATATTTTGATACATCGACATATTTTGGCACGCCGCATACAAGAGGTTGCCGACCCCACAACTAGATCGTGATTGTTGATTATCCTTGAAACATGAGATGATGTGCGCAAGGCCTTATTATACTGCTATAGTCTCACTAAATTGCACTGTCGGAATTTAACGACGCTTGTTTAAAAGTCTTACGCAACTTTCACGTATAACTTGTCCAAAACGAGTTGTAGGCTACTTTTAAACAGTTTCGTACAGGACTTGCACGATTGTGGCACGCGGCCAAAGTAGATCATGAAATGTCTGTTACGACACCATGGTTAAATACGCTATCCAAACTTCTCGACAAATTTAAAATTTGATGTTTTAGTTCCCTAATTATTGGACAAGCGTCTATCTTCCCGCATTTTGAAATTGAGATATAAAACTGTAGCATCTGTCGCGGACCGGCAGGAAATTTGCCACGGACCGGCCGTTGAGAACCACTGATATTGTAGCCTGAGTCGTCGCTAGTTATCGTGTACATTATTATATTACTTCACTGAACTGTAGGAATCGAATTAACAATGTGACGTCACGGGACATCATAGGTGTTCACAGAGAATAGATAGAACCTTTTAAAAAGGTTTGCGTTCACACCAACCAGATTCTTTCAGGGGTTCGTACAATCCCTTGGCCATATGCGCAGAAGTTTGAAATGAATCCGTTGAGTAGCAACAGCGAACACTCTATTGAATCCTCTACAACGCCATATCGAGTATCACATCACGACAATGTCGCACAATGCGTATTGCGTATTTAAATGGTTTATGAATGGGGTCGATTGAAAGGTAAACTTGAGAGGACTATGAAATCGCTAATAATCGCCACTCCTCTCCACACTGATGACCGTATGCGGACTCGAATCACACCTGCATCGTCACCGATTAAGACTGAGTCAACGTGCTCATCTCTAGGTGGAAGCAAACACATGCACTGAGGTGAATGCTCGAGTGGTTTGATGACGTAAATGCTTGATTGGTTGTTAGCTTTTGCTCGATGATCCCAAATAACTATGGTCCTTTCCGTAGTTGCCTAAAATAATACAGCATTTATTGAGATGTTTCACGATCGAACAAAGTAAAGTTTGTATCGACAAACGAGTGATACAACTAGGGTTGTATTTAAAACAAAAATCCATTGAACACAAACTTGTTTAAAACAAGGCCCTTGTTTAAAACTTGTTTTTTATTTTCATTTTTTTCTAAGGCATGACGTCGCGCATATTCAATTGTCACATCATAGTGGATTGGTATACGCAACTGAAAATATAGAGTAAATATAGCTTCTTTGACGAAATAAGCTTCCAACCCCTGTCATATACGGATCAAAAATAACTTTAACCGCAGGACTACATCGTCTTGTAACATTTTTTACGGTCGGCGGCCATCATCATCAGAAAATTAATTTCGTACCAATGATCTATATCTATACATACTATAGCTGTTGAACCGACTATTTCGAGGGTTCCGACCATCCCGTATCGTATAAGTCGGCTATATCGGGTGGTAATCGTCGTCTGTATAGGCTCATACAACATGTCTTTGGAAAGTATTTGCACAATTGTGGCATAATTATACAACTTAAAAAAAAACAATTTTTTTAAAGAAAGTGTTATAAAGAACCTTTTGTTCAAATGCAACCCTAGATGCAACAAATAAGGCACGGGAAATGAAAAGAAAATGACACAGAGAAGGTTGCAGAACCGCGATGCAAATGGCAATAAAAGCCGCAGACGGTCATTTGTAAATATTCTTGGAGACTTACAATAACTTTGCGCAGCCGCGGTAAATATGCACAACTCGTCATCCACGCGGGCTCCTGCAAATATTTCAAACAGTGATCGTTCATGTTCTCGTCTGAAGTGGGCCTAGATATTGCACTACTTACATTCACATCTATGCAACTTTGAAGTCGAAGCTGAAAAGGAATAAGACCTGTTCATAACCGGCACGAAAACCGAATGTCACAGTACACGTGTTCGAAAGATACAATATAAAATCGTCTTCACTAATTGGAGCCAAGCAATTAAAAGGGTTTCTTGTAGCAAATTCGCCACGCTGCTGACCTGTCCAGATTTATCGGGATTATATCTAGTTCAGTGGTTCTCAACCAGGGGTCCGCGAGACCTCCAAATTTGCAAAATGATTGATAGCCTGATTTGTATTTTTTCAATTAGGTAAATCACGATACAGATTCACTTCATAACTGGATATAACTTCACGAATCACAATAAAAAATGGCCGTCGGAAATGAAATATCCTACTGTACAAAATAATTTTAATTGATAGATTGACAGCGGCCTAATAATTCAAACATATATTGCTATTTGAAGATGTCTTGTCGGGGTTTGTGAAAAAATAAAAAGTTGGAGTAATATAAGATCAATCAGGGTAACTTCGAAATGCTTACATGTTGTCAGTCTCAGCAAACTATAGTAAGCACTAAGCAGTCGCTAGAAATGTAAATTTTCGATCCATATTCTTCTGTAATATACATAACCACTGTTCAAGAACAACTTCAAGAAGAGCTGCTAGATAGAAATGGCTAGACTGGGCGTTCATTCAGAAATCTGTTTCTCAATTTTGATGCCTTGGCAGTGGTTCTCAACCTCTCATCGAAACCTCCAAATTTGCAAAAGGGTTGATAACTTGATTGGTATTTTTTTTAATTAGAGAAATCACGAGACAGTTTCGCTTCATAATTGCTAAAACCTCATCACTTGCATCAACAGAATGACCGTCTGAGATGAAATATTATAATATGCAAACTCTTTTTAATTTCCAAATTGCCAATAGCCTATTGATACAAACATATTCTTGTTTTGAGTTTGCAAAAATCCATTTTCTCCTGTGATATGTATAACCGCCATTCCAGAATAACTTTAAGATGAGCTGCTGGATAGAAATGACTATGCTGAAGTTTTATGTTCACTTAAAATTTGTATCTCAATTTTGATATCATGTATGTTGCGATCATACCCAAAGGTATCGTCGGAAGCGTTGCGCGTTATTATTGCATTCACCTCCCCACCACCTATCTTTGTGAAAATGGATTTTCGGCACTCGTGCATATCAAATAGACGACTCGGATTTTCAAGATACGACCGTGTAAATCGAGATATTTACAGAATTCGCTTGAAAATAATAAGTCCTTCAAATTTCTGCATAAATAGTAGGCTATAATGTTATTTTCGAGAATGGTCATTTTGATGCTGTTTATCACTAGCCTACAGTTGATATTTACACGGGACAGATGACGGTTGCACGATAATACAGGTTAAATTGAACTAAAACTTTGAGGGTCCGCGGGGGTCTGTGAAGGTCCAGAAGGGGCCCGCGAAGACAAAAAGGTTGAGAACCACCCAAGTTGGTTCTGGTTGTTTTTATTATCATCACAATACATTACAAGATTGCGAGCAATTAAAACATATAATTCTGTCTTGTTTATCGCATTGTACATTAGGTATCTTGAGAGGGTGAAAAATAATATAACCGCAATTCATGGTCCGGTGATCACAAGCGCAGGATAGTATTTATCAGAGATGAGCGGATTTGGAATTTCTATGTCCTAATCCAATCCAAATCCGAAACTTCAAATCCAAATCCAAAACCTAATTCATAACTTTTTCATATTCAAGTCCATGTCCAATCCTAATCCGATTCCAACTTGAAATTCAGAAAAAATGCTAATTTATGCAAGGGAGCGATTGGAAAATTTACTTTCACAACCAACGATTCTCTTGATTTAAGATAACTTGACATATGGCTGCACCTCTCATGTTCATTTGCACCGAGCGAACCATAGAGTAGTGTACTATAAGTACATCAATAACTGATCTGAATAAAGTTTATCGCCATTCGCCACACGACATAATAATCTCCCAGAAAATCAGTAAATCCAATCCAAATCCTAATCCGTTCAGAAAAAAATCTCTAATCCTAATCCAGTCCAAATCCGACAAAATTTAACCAATCCCGTTTTTTCAAAACCTAATCCTAATCCGTGCTCATCTCTGGTATTTATTCAATAACAGTATTTGCTTGTATTTCGTCATCAAGTTGGACAATGGATATGTTCGACGACTGTTGGATGTCTGCAGGAACTGTAGTGCATCAGTCATACTTGACAGGGCGGTCGTTCTCTTGAAATTCGTACTGACCAGGTGGTCAATGGACTGAGAGGACGCATGAGCGTATAGTATATAATTATGCACAGTTCAGGCAGTACAAATGCATATTGCTAAAATGATATACACCTGATACGCAATACCAAATTGCATTATTCCCTTATGGATTGAAAATATAGACAATCATTCGACAATTTCCACACATTCCTTACCTTTCCATTATAAATTGATATTGCACCTTTTTGTGATGCAGTTACGTATAAGTCATATTCCGGCGAATACGTGATGCACTGTATTATATCTCGACGCTTTTTATCTCCTGTAATAAAGCAGCCGATGTATCCTCAATCTTCGCATATGTACTCAACACCAACGTCTACGATTCTACCCGATAGATACAAATAGGTCATGCGTAAAGTGAAATCTACATTCTCCAAAATGGTTGAATGTGTATTTCAAGAACTATATATTACGTCTGTAAGGAGAACCGGGATTAATTTCGATCTCACACAATAAAGATCATACCGGCAGCTTCTCCGATTTTCTTTCGCTTGCTCACTGCAAAGACGCTTTTCTCTTCTCCATCGCCATCTTCAGTCTCAGCTTGAAAATATCCGAAGACCTTACGAAAATGAACAGTATTTTGTGACGAAGCCAGCAGAAGAAATATAGCCTATATTTCGACGATTCCAAGGGTTCCAGCCGCCCCACAACGTATACGTGGACTATATTGGTTGCAAATCGTCCGTAGACACTTGTTTTTTTGACAGTTTAATACACAATTATGCCTCAAGCAAACAATGTTTAATTTTTTTAATTGCATTTGTTTAAAACATGTTACACATGTTACAGAGTGTTTTAAAACATCGTTTGTTTTAAATGCAGCCCTAGTGGCACTACCCTAAGTACACATTCATGGCGCTGAGGAAATCTTCAGTGTACTCGCAGATCTTATAACAAAATGTCAAGAAATGATGACTGACTTCAGAGAGACGCCCCGATTTCAGCGAGACACTCGTGTAATTCGTTATGCGGCCGCAATTTTGAGAAGCCATAAACTGCATGCGCGAACAGAACATGTCGAACATACCTCACTCCAATCAATCTTCACATCTGGATTTGTACTAATTTTCCGAAATATCGCTTTAACATCTTCTGTTTTTATGTCCGGTCCAAAATACTTCCGAATTCTTTCGCAAAACGGCTCATATCGCAGATTCTCTGAAAGTCAAGAGGTTGGAACG
>ATSW01129099.1:0-13895 GCA_000444245.1 Botryllus schlosseri | reverse complement strand
TGTAGATTGCCAACCCACGGATAGATGCGCAAGATGTGAGTCACGGATGAGTGCACCGACAAACGTACTGTAGAGCCAGCTAAAAGCAGCAAACTTTATAGTCCTAGAGCTGGCGATCCATGCGTCCAAATTTGATGCATCTGGTCTTTACGTAAGCTATTGATGTACTAATTCCGAAAATACAAAATAAAATCTCGTCAGGGCTATGTAACTGCTCCAAAATAGCCGTTTAAGACCGACTGTTCTGAAAAGTGAGAGCGCTGCAGCAGCATGACCTCAACAATTACCAATTACGCCCAGCGATTGTTTAGAACAATGCCGATTCCCAGATTTTCACGACTATTTTGAGATGATACCATTGCCTGGAAATAAATTTTATTGCGGAATCAGTGCGACACTAGCTTTCGATTAGGACCATACATATCAAATTTCGACGCTTGGATCGCCAGCTATGGGACTATCAATTCTGCTGCTTTTAGCCGGCTCAGCAGTTCGCTTCTCGACGTATTCAATCGTGAGTCACGTGTTGCGAATCCATCCGTTGGTTAGTAATCTAAAATTGTATACAATGGCAGCCGAGGCCAGCATACCAGTAAAAATAAAAAAAACTTTGCCCGCAAGGGCGCAGTCAACGGCTTCCGCGAATGGATCCACCAAATTCCTTGTCGACATTTAAAGAGAATGCATTATAAGTCAATTATTTTATGCTGTGCTTGTCAGCCGTCAGGTCTCAATAGCAATTTAATGTAATTGAAATTGTAATTGAGCAAAATGTAATTACATTCAATTACAATTACAAATTACAATTGATCCAACTCTGGTACTAACCACCTCTGGCCCTCTCCATGTTATAGTTATACCATAATCCATCTGATCTCATGTATTTTACAGTGCGGTGTCTGTACAAATGTCACAACAACGGCCGCTGCACAGCGAACAGACGGTGCACTTGCAGCTACGGCTGGGAAGGGGCCAGGTGCCAGAAGCCGGTGTGTGCTTCACGGTGTCTGAACGGCGGATACTGCACTGGGCCTAACTTGTGCTCGTGCAAGAAGGGATTGACCGGAACCCGATGCGAGAAACGTGAGATTGGTTCTTGATGTTTTGTTGTGGATACTTCGGTGTTGTTGTAGTTATAGTAGTTGTTGATCATTTAAAGGGGGCTAGCAGCTAAAAAAATTCGAACAAGTAAAAACGAATTCAATTCATTTTTTGGGCTGGAAATAACAATATGGTATGTCTGTTCTTAAATCAAGACCTTATTGTAATAACAAATTGGTAAAAATTGCAAAATCTCAATCTTACTGGGCATGCACCGTTGGTATTTTCTTTTTCTGCGAAAATGTTCGATAGTGTTTTTCTCCGTCGTAAAATTTCATTATATCGCTTCACTGTAAATCCAGATTTTTCAAATCACTGAAATTCAAATCATAAAACCTACGTTTTAATGTAGCTGCGTGGACCAAAACCATATGCTGTATAAACTGAATCGAAAATTCGTTAACTTTCAAGCCTGTTGAATGTTCATTAACAAGACCATCAGCGCCCGTGATTACTATGAGTTATTATTCACCCTTAAATCTGAAATTCAAAGAAGGTTTGGAGTACTAAATATTTGTTTGCTGGAGTCAGGGGTAAACCTATCTTTTTTGCAGTTAGTGCCGAGTAGATCGTCGTGTTTAGAGAGTAGAATTTGAGTGAGTCTTGTGACAAAAACACGAAGACGTACCCTCGGTCAAGCAAAGGCGAATTTCAGAAGAACTGCAAGCTTACTCAACAACAAGGCTATTTGATCAAGCTGCACAGTGCTCGGAATGCACCGACCAAGACAATAAGCCTTGCAGTATCCCAAATATATTTTGATGTCTTGATATCAAAACGGTGATAGGGGTTTAAAGAGAGTTCAAAATGTATCATGCTTAACATTGTTACGAAATATGACGGCATATAATTGATTATTGCGTGACTATCTCTCTCTCTAATAGTTTCCCTAAACGCATGAGCGATCTCGTCTTCTTGCTGTTGTGATTGTGCGACGTGCGTGCATGTATGTATTGGCACTCACGTCTTGTGAGTTGTTGGAGTAATCGGGATTAGGCTAGTCGATGCAACTGTTGTTTTGTATTACAGTTTGATCATTTATTACGGTTTTAACCTATGAATAAATGCAAAGTTGCACAATTATACAATGAACAGTCACATTCTCTTTCCCTACCATCAACACATCCACTGAGCAGCATTTATTAACAGTGTAATTCACTGCTTCTAATTTAGAAATGAAAATAATACGCTAAAAATTACAGCTAAAATTTTTGACTCGGCTCGCCAGCGTATTTTCTGTTTCTCTTCCGGCCCGCGGATAAGAATAATTGCCCACCACTCTTTTATAGCATAGCGACACCTTTAAGCTGTGAAAATTTGATGGTCATGGGAAAGGCCTTTCACACGATAGCATGTTGATGTGCTAGTCCCTTTAAACGATTTGGTGTTTGTTGACTTACGTCCTTTTGCACCAATGCCAATGAAATGCACGGTTATACCATGCAACGAGATCACATGATATGACGAGCAAATTTCAGAATAACAATATATACAATCAGGCCACCAAGGCGGTTACATGATAATACAAATTCAATCACGTGTGAAATAACCATCAAGTACTCCACTATGCGTCACGACCAAAATACAGAGTGGTACGTTATCTACCATAACACGTTAAAATGTTTATTGTTGCTTGTGGGTAGGCAGTTGATAATATCGATGGGCCTATCGCCTATGACAATGCTACTATAGATAACCAACCTACGGATAGATACGCAACTCTCGTCGTCACGCTTGCTTACCTAGTGTCTTTTACTGCTCAGCAATCTGAAAGTAACATAAATGCTAGTCCCATAGCTGACGCACCGAGCGCTCAAATTGAATAAAATGGATCTTATTTTATACCTACTGTCGCGCTGGTTCCGAAAATATTCAACAATATTTTTTCAGAACAATGGAACCAACTCGAAACAACCTTCGAAATCTGAAAATTGGCATTGTTCTAAACACTCGTAGTGACGCAGCACAATGACCCTAACCCCGATTTTATGACTTCAAGGTGTATTTCGAGGGCGTTCCGTTGCCCTGATCAGATTTTAACGTATATTTTCGGTATCAATGCAACATCAGCTTTCGAATAAGATTAACTTTATATAATTTGATCGTTCGTGTCGCCAGCTATGGAATTAGCAATTAAGTTGCTTTTAGATTGCTGAGCAGTAAACCACACTGGGTCAGCAGGCGTTACGACAGGAGTTGCGTATCTATCCTTATGTCAGTTATCTATCATCCGACATGTTGGCATATGGCTTTGAATTAGTGTCGGGGTTGAATCTAGGTTAAGGATAAGGTCCATGAGGTCCAGTTTATGTTGAGGAATTAATTGATGGTGTCTTGCCAAAATATCTAAATTTGCTGCGGGTTATGATGTGAAGATGCGATATATTGTAATATGGTGTCATCATGACCCCAAGCTTATTTGAAAGCTTTAATCTAAGCAAGTAAGTGTTTTGGTTGGATTCCGATATTCTGAATTCTGATCCTCTACATCTCTATCCCATATACAAAGGTGGTTGGTAACGAAGTACTCCTACTTTTTCGGAATACTCAAATATTTTTGGGCTACTTGCACTTCCTACTAAAGTGGTATATATAAAGCATTTTTATATACTTTTGCATAACAGATGTTGAGCAAAACCACTTTATTTTTGGACTTGGTGTTTTGCTTGGTAAAACGTGATTTGAGGATTTGTTTCCTTCGTGGTCTTTGTGAAATTTCTATAGTGAGTGAGCAAAATGGTCTCATTATCACTGTAACAAGTATACATTTTGGACAATCTTATCGTGTCATTAGTCATTTAGTGTTGCAATTTTGAATAAAGCCACATTTTATTGACTACTAATATTATGCCACCCTCTACCAAATCTACTATTTGATAGCAGGCTACTTGAGAACTATTCAGATCCAAGTAGTTTTAACATGTCTTTAGAACTTCTACTTCTACATGTAATTTAGGGTTACCATATTTTTGTAATCCAAATTCCGGACGCTCTTGAGCGCCCACTAGCGGATTTAAAAATGAGGTAGATGAATATGACGTCACACCAGCAAAGCTTTGTCTGTCGACTAGAGGTGGTCACGATCCGGTTCAGGAGTATGTGTTTGTGTGTTGTAAGTTGTAACCAGGGCGGAAGCCACATTTTTTCAGCCCCTACCGCCCAAATAAACACTGATCTTGAGCCCACCGTAGGGTAATCGATGCAACTTCTGGGGGCTTACTATAATGCATCTGGTTTCTATATGCATCTGGTCGATCGTTAAATGATTTCAATGAATATGTAAATAATATTGATTCTTCCATATATTATTATATAATTTGATCCTCTCTCCGCCCACATGATCAGAGTTAGCGGTAGAGCTGGTGGAGAATGATGACTTCGAAAATGCAAGGAGCGTAATTGTACATCGTTGGGTCATGACCAAACGGCTTAAACCGACTCTATGAATATACGGTTATCTTGTAATTGCGATAACAACGAGACTTATTTCTGTAACTGAATATTATTTTTATTTATTTGTTGATCGCAGTTTGCGAGGGTAGTAGTCCCCATATTAAAACCAATAAACGTGATACTAAATCGCGCGCAGCGCGAAAAAAAATCATTTAGCTTACATGTGCCCAAAAATAATATTGTTTCTGTTGATTTAGGAAAAAATTATGAACTTACTTCAAAATTCCGGACATTTAGGCATATTTTAGAAATTCCTCCCGGACGCAGTTTTAACAGTGAAATTCCGGACATGTCCGGGAAATTCCGGACGTATGGCAACCCTAATGTAATTCAGTATGCTGTTGTATATGGTATTCGTGGTGTTTGTCGACTACTATGGTCATTGAAATCGGGCCGATTTTCTTCATTTTTATTCCGTAGCTGCCGACTTTTAGCACGGCTCACTTCTAGGCTTTTATAAGACATGCAGCGCTTACATGGATTAAACCGCGAGGAGGAGCATAGATAAACCTCCAACACTTGGGTAGGAATTCTGGAGTCGACCTCGGCCCGACTCGAACCCACAACCCACTGGTGTTACAGCTGTTGATTACACCACTACGCTACCTCGACACCGTGCAATTCTGCGGACATTTAAGGTCATTCTTCTACTTGAGTAGGCCTACCAGCGTTTGCTACTTTGACGACCTCTGCACTTTGACGATTGTTCGGCAGATTCATTATAACACCCTCTACCCTATCTTTCACAGCTGTATGTTCCCAACCGTGTCATAAAGGAGGACGATGCACTGCTCCAGATGAATGCTACTGTCCTTACGGTTACGGGGGAGTGGACTGCACCGAATCGTCCTTCTTCAACATTTGGTAGCGCGCCAAATGTTGAGATCTGTATACCATACATTCCGACGTGAACCAGTTATATTGTTAATTATTTACTTGATCCTTTCCCGATAACGGACGGACCGATTCGACTAAGATTCTTGCCACTTTTTATTTTGAATATACTCACGCAGAACAGCATGCTGTCATCGATTGTCAGTCGTATAGAAAGGCGGCGGCGCTGGCTGCTGTGCTATTCCTGCGATAGGGGAATTTATTAGATGAGGAATCGGGATGAATGGTAATTTGGTAGAAACTGCCTGAGATATTGACACATTCAGCTAATACTAATATTCAGCGCCCAGTGCAAAACACGGCACGTTTACTAATTACGCCTGTCGATGGGTGCTTTGTATGTGTGGAACCCTTGTCTGGTGGAGATACTGTGTTCCACGAATACAATGAAAACAATAGCCTTTGAATTGCTATAAAACTTCTGGGAACTAATGCAGTATATGCCCGCTTTCCTCGTATGTATAATTGACGTCATTCATCATGATTCCCCATGATCATTTAATTCAATTACCTTCTTCTATCGCTTAACCCCTTTTTTCCTTCTTATTCTCTCGTTTTTCCACCCGAGCTTAAAATATGCTGACTCGGCATTTTTCCTAGTTACGAGGTTTCAGTTTTTTTCGTTTACTCCCATTATAGGGATTTTGTCCGTTTGCCCATCTTGTAATACTTATTTACACTCTGCCAATACGTATTTACAGATTTTGTATGACTGTTGGTGGTATAGGGCCCTCACACAATACCACATCTTTCACGTTTGATTGCAGCAGTAATAGCCCTTCATTTCTTATATCCGCTGCTTTCATGCAAATTACCACATTTCGTTTTTTGCTTTTCTTCGTTAGTGTTTTGCTCAAATGAATGAATCTCCTGTTCATCCGTTCAATGCCCGCGGACATTATCTGTCTTGCATTGTTTTCAGTCGTCATGTGGTACAATACCTCGTTACCTTCATATTTACAATATTGAGGAGGCTTCCCTTGTGTATGCCCGTGGGCAGCCGCCAATCCATTTTCTGAGACAATTGCTCTGTCGCACCTTTTCATGACATCCTTTAATTCTTCAATTTCCATTTCCACCCCGGTTTTTGTCTTAATGATTTTACAAATATCTTCCCAGGGGTGGTACCCATCCACCGATTTGTCACAAGGCTCATGTCGACAATGGGCCATCAATTTGTGCTGTATTTTTTCCAGTCGAGGTATTTTCTGCTGGTACGGAACGCTTTTTTCCTTGGGAATAGTCGCCCAAACATGTGGATCTTCTTCTCCCGCTGCCATTTCCATCCAATACGATCGAGACAATCCATCTGACGTGAATACTTGCATTGTGCTTAAATGAATTACCTTGTTTATTTGGAATCCTGCGAGATGATTGAGCCACCTCTGAATAAGGGGTTTTGGGCTTGGGTTTTTTGCCTTGTCTGTCATCCTTTTGAGAAGTCCAAATACCCCAGTATTATCAGTAATTATTGTAAAGGGTAAGGCTCTCAACATTGACTGCCATTTTTCGACCGAATCCTTTAAGGCTTTCAATTCCTTCGTGCATGGATCATAGGCTTTTGCCGCTGGAGTTACCCACTTCTGACTGTAATAAGCGATTGGGTAGACCTTTTCGAAAGGCGGTTCACACCCTTTTTCCGTCTGAAAAATGATTGACCCAAACCCAACATCTGAGGCGTCTGTTTCCACAAAAATGGGGAGATTTGGATCTAGATGGTACAAGACCTTAGCATCATCAAGGGCTGCTTGTGCCATTTTGAAATCCTGCAGTAATTCATCGGTCCATAGCACAGGCGTCACTCGTCCTTGTGTCGCAGGGACCTTGCCTGTTAGCGCATCGAATTTGGCCAGCTTCAAACTTAACTCAGGTATATGCTCCGAGATATAGCGAAGCGCGCCAATCCACCCCCTTAACTCGTATACATTATGGGGTGGTGAGAGTTCGCGTAAAGCCCTTATTCGTTCGGGCTGAACCTCAATTTCTTTCCCCGTCAAGGTTGCCCCCAAAAGGTTCACCCTTCGTTTTCCAATGAAACACTTATTGATGCTTACCGTCAGTTTCATCTTGGCGAGTTGTTCAAATACCATGCGTAGTAGTATTAAGTGGTCTTCTACAGTTTTTGTGCTGAGGAAAATATCGTCTATGTAGGCCTCCATAGGCGTTGCATTTTCCTCGTCTGTTCTGCCAACTTGTTTCATGTATTTACGATAATTTTCCGTAATTGGTTTCACCACGCATTCCTGCATATTCGCGCTCCAAAGAGCCACAGCGGTTTTAAGCCCCATCGGCATTTTACGCCATCTTACATGCATCCCTTTGATGGCTATACCCACATATTGGTTAGATCTTTCCGTTACATCCATGTGGAAATAGGCCTTCTTCAAATCAAGGAGAGAAAGCACTTCTCTGCCTTGGGCGAGTTGCTTCACGTCCGGTACAAGAGGTGGAGGTACTTCTATTGATTTTATGGCCGCATTAAGGGGTTGGAGATTCTGTACTACCCTCCATGCTTGCTTCCATCCGTCCTCCTGTTTTTGTCTCTCATTCATTTTCTGAGGGACCACAAAGATAGCCAACTTCCATTCGGCAAAACCTCGTTCGATAACGCCCAAGTCCAGGAAGTTGTCTACTGCTTCTTTCAATGCTTTCGTCTGGCCCTCCCCCTTCAGATTATAAGGCCCAGACACAAATGGTTTCGTCGAGGGATCTTTAAGCTCGATGTCGCATTTGTACTTCATGATTTGCGGGCCGCCAAGATGGCTCCGCAGGTCCTCGAGCTCGGACGCAAACGGTTCGTAGATGGCTTTCCAGACATCATCAGAGATAATGGTATTTTCTGGAGTCGTCAGATCAGGGGGTTTGTATGGGAGTTTGGCCAGCGCTACGGATTGTGCGCAGAGATTTTCGAGTTCCGTCTTGACGCGTGGGTGAGTGTCCTTCTGTAAAACATACGTAGTAACTGGCCCAGCCATAGGCTGGTTTGAGATTCGTGATGACCGGGTTTTCGGTGTTGGTGGAGAGAGGGCGAGGTCCTTCGATGTAGGCCTCTGATCTCGGCGCGTGCCCGCACCTACCATCACGCCGACGGACTCTTTTTCCGCCGGGGACCCTTTTTCTGGGGAGACGTGCATCCTAAAATCCCCAGACTCATTGTCGGACATATCCGGACGTGTATCCGGTTGACCGGCAATTGCTGCTTCATTTGAACCTTTTGGGAAAGTACTCATTACTGTGGCTGTCGTCATGCAGCTATGGGCCGAATCATTAAGGTTATTCGGACAAGTGCATCCACGAAAGCATTTAGGACCAGTTTTCTCGTGCAGGTCTTTNTTTTCGCCAGCGGGGATTCCACGCTCGACGTCTTCATTAACGGTNTCAGCAGGCATTCCTGTCTCAGNACCTATAGATTCCCATGGGTTATGTGTGACNTNAGTTGCTAATTTCAACTNGTCGNTCGCACCAGTGGTTATTTCCATCTCGGTACTCGCGCCAGCGGCAATTTTCCGCTCCACGCTAAATTGGTTTGCAGCATCCATCAACCCNTCGNCGGTTACAGTGTAGCTAATACTGTTTCCAACTTNGGTTCCGTTACTCTGNTCANAATGATTCTCTTCAAGTAGTGATGCTAAAGACAACTCCTCATTTGCGTTAGACGGGGTTTTGAATTCAGCAGTGATGCCTGGTAATTGTTGGACTTCCTCAATCCATTTCAGCCCTATGATATTAAGTGGGACTCCTGATCCGGTCACAAATGGAACGGACAGTCCATCAAAATCAATCACTACAAACGAGTCCACTTGGGACGAGCCGCCTATTCCAGTCAATTCCATATCTATTGGTTGACGTTCATCCCAGCTTTGTGGGTATTTAGTTATAACGACCTTTTTCATTATTAAATTGGGGATGCTCCCCGTGTCAGCTAGGAATTTCGTACCAGTTGCTGTATCAACCAAATACAACAGTTGGCTACCAAACAATTCCGTAAAATCGGGCTGTAGAGGATCATCCGGCATATCAAGAAATGTAAATAAGGGTAAAGAAGAGTTATGTACAGTTTTTATGTGTTGAAATATCAATTTGTCTGGGAGCTGATTCACCGGATCAATCAGCACCCCATGGCGTTTTTTGAAAGTCGTACACCTTGATTTAGCTCATCGTCCGTCCAATATGAAGCATCATAACGACGCGGGTGCTCATGATATTGAGGTTTCGACCAGGCCACTTGGATATTTTCCCCAGATGGACGTGCAGGTGGTCCATGAGGACCCCATTGATCCCTATCATGCCAGTGGGTCCTATCACGATTTCTTGGCCTGGTATCATAATAGGCTTCGCACAAAGCAGTTCTTTGCACGAAAGAAGGAGAGCCATGTAAAGCAAGATACCGGTCCAGACCTTCAATTGTCTGAATCCCATTTCTCTCAAGAAAAGGTTTCCAATTACGTTCTGCCGATGCCTTTACATGAGGCGGTACTGGTCTTGCTCGCCCCCGAATTATCCACCCTAATTCCTCATCTTTGGCAAGGACCTTATCGTTTAACCAAAGTATGAATTTAGGCACGCAATTACGGGATTGATGTCCCGGAGCCTTGCAGTAATAACAGACGGACAGTGATTGTCCCTGAGTGGGATTTAGATACAAGCCTAGAGGAGCGAAAATATTAGGATTTCCAAGAAAGTCGTATCGCTCACCTTGGCTGTCAGCAATGTTGCGGGCTTCCTGGCTGCTAGACGGAGTAATCTGTGAGCTGTCAGCACCCATCCCGGAGTCTTGTGTGTTTGCCATTCGCGGACTTCGGTTCGAGGTTCCTGATCCTGGGCTAGCACGCGAAGATCTTGTTATTCTCGTTGGCTTATCGTTAGGTCCCGTTGATGCCGTACGCCCATTTTGTTGTTGTGCTGGCCTGGCCCTTGAGTTTTGTCCTCGTCTACCAGGTCCATTACCGTTCATGATGTGAGTAGGGGGTCGATTAATGCGAGCATTACGCTGTGGATTACGACGTCGTATCGGAACCTGTCCTGTATTGTCAGGTTGGCGCGGTGGGGTCACTCTAGGTGGTCCAGGAGGTGTTGACCCCCCAAAGTTATTCAGTGGTTGCAGGGGCGAGGGTGATTGTACCACCGGCGGTGGTGGTGTTACACCAGGTGGAGGAGGGGTGTTGAGCTGTCTGTCCTCGCTACCGTGAGTGGGATAGGTGTGTATTATTGGACCTGCTGGTTGGACATTGTAAATATGTACAGGCGGCAAGGTCGGTTTCGTATCAGGTACTCCTTTTGTTTTCTGATACCTGGGGCGCGTCTCTTGTTCGTCCAGAAACTCGGAGTTCCAAACAAGTTGTAGTTCTTCCGCAACATCCCGCCAAGTTTTATCCTCTTCCCAGCCTCGCAACATCAGCCTGAGCGCTTCTGGAAGGCGTTGTCGTAAATTTCGGAAAAGACGCAATCCATCCGGATTATCCTCAATAAGACTATCCATGTCTATTTCTAGTTGCTTCAAAGCGCTATTCAGCAGAGGTAGCGGCTCATCCTCCCAGCGATAATTTCTGCGGAAATCCCCAATGATCTTTTCATCATTCACCAATCCCTGGGGATTGGATAGGGAAAGAGATCTCATCACCGATTCCCATTCTGCTTCTCCCGAATTGGTGTTAAAAAAATTTCCCAGTTGGGTAGCCTGCTTGTGTCGACCAGCAGCCCTCAATTTCTTCTGTAATGCATTTGCCAAAATAACATCCACATCCGTATTTCCGGGACCATGGCGTATTCGTCGCATCGAATTCTCCATCCATTTTAGCATTGGCATGTCTCCAGGGTCCATCATAAGCTGAAGCATTTCTTTTTCTGATTGTATTTTAGCAGATACATTGAGCAATGGGGCCGAAACACCAGAATATTCATGTGGCTGTTGCTGCCCTGACCTTCTGCCACGATCCTTAGGAGTGGAGGTAAAACGAGGCATCTTTGGATAAGTTGGATTGTTAGATCGGCCCTCATCCGTATCTTCATCCGACGAACCTTCGTAACTTCGGAGAGACTTTTCAACCTCCTTTATTTCTCGAGCCAATGTTCGCATACGAATATCGTAATCGTCGTTTTTTGTGTCTTCCGCATCTTCCCTAATATCACCTTGTTCTTGGAATGTCACCCGTCGGGATTCGCCATCTGCACTTCCCGCTCGTCTTCGAGAATCCTTCTCCACATTACGACGTTCCTGCCATCCTCGATACCCCATATATTTATCTAAGGCATTCTTTTTTGGCTTTGACGCAATAGGGGGATCGCTTACCCCACGTCTAATGAAGCTTGGCATTTCTACGGGGTCTTGCTTCTTCGATTTGGCGCGTGCACCACTGCCAACATGGAAGCATGGTGTCGTCCCTATTCGAGAGTCTGACAACGGGGTCGAATCAGAACGTGGTAGCTTAGGATAGACGGCCGTTACAGTATGACAGTCCAGACCCTTACGGACCGTCATTGTTGGTCCTAGTTGTACGTTGCCCGACGGCTGCTCAGCGAGCGGAACGTATGCCGGAGGATCATATTCCGGTGCATTTGGAAATACCGTCAAAACGGGAGATTGGATGCTATCTCGCGTAGCCTGTGCATGCGACTTTCCGAGCTCAAACTCTGACGTAAGGATGTCATTCAGCACGTCGGTGGAGACCTTCCCGCTAACTTTTGTTGTGGCATCACAAACAGCTTTGAGGTCCACTTGAGCTTTTCGAATCTCTTTCTTTTCCTTTTCTAACCCTTTCATGGTTTCCGGTAGAGCTGTCTTTACTTCTTTCAATAGCTCTGTTTGTTCAGCCACATCCTTAGCCAGTTGTCTTTCTTGTCGCCGAACATCTTCATGGCGTTTTTGTGTCGCTTTAAGCAAGGTAATCCCTTGTTTGAGTTCGTCTGTCGCTTCTGACGACTTTTTCCTTTTGAATGCTTTTAACATCCTTCGCATAGCCCTTCCTATTGACTGGAGGAAGTACTGTTGACAGAAGGTAGTAGATCAGGTGAAGATATGTTGAAATAGACTGTAGATCCTTGCGGCGTATTCGTGGGTTGGACGTAAGCAGTGGATTCGCTGCTATTGGATCCCAAAAATACGTTCAACAGATTAGAAAACGCTCCAGGCGACACCTTCAGATAAATTGCTGCCAATATGATCAGGAGAGATACAGACGATGAAAGAATGGATACGACAAGTACAAGTCTTAGAAAGCATCGATTGGTCAACGTCTGAGCACCGGAAGTATCCCCGTACTGGCCACCAAATTTAATTTTTATAGTGCAGCTCCAATAACGATTGTTATGCGAGTAGTCCACACTTGTTCGGGATACTTCGTAGGACAAAAGTTGACACTCTTTGCTCTCTTGTGTAGTACTGACGAAGTTCGTAGATATGTAGATGTTGATTTGAGATTTTTCACAGTCGTAAATGTTGATTGAAGTATTCCGTAGTTGTAATATTGTCTTGTTTCCAAACAGCCAATGACCATTAGGTCCAAAGTTCTAAGCTAGCCCTTAATACGTGTAATCTGGAAACTTAATACAACCAAATACTCCAATCAGTTAAAAATGCAGACGGAAATGAGGTAACTCCATGCAAATCCTGGTTAAATTGGCATACACATCATTCATCAATTTTAACACAAGGCATGGTTCAACCTACACGTCATCATACATGATTAACAAACATTTTTAATACTCCAAGGTTTGTTTTCGCATATAATACATGCGACGGCCTTTCCTGCCGTAAAGCAGCTCCAAGGTTGATTTACACATATAATACATGTGACGGCTTTTCCTGCCGAAAATTTCATTCATGACATATCGTTTCGCAATACTTCATTACAATAGTCATGTAAGAAATAATATCATTTTGACCTGTCATTCTAAAATAGCCAGAGAGGAAACATCAAATAGTTCAGACACTCTTACGTTAGGACCTCGTCGAGCGTCGAGCAGTGCAGACGTTTTTTCAACGCTAGGGAAGTGAAGGACCTCGTGGACTTGACGTTAAGGAATCTCTAGGTTATTTCAGTACAGGTGTATTTACGATTTTTAATACAATTTAAAGCATTACAATCTCAAAGTTCATTCACAATATCTCTCATACCAATACCCAAGGTAATTGACATTAAGGATGTCACATCTTCAGTACAATTATCATTACTATAAACCTATTAATCGGCCCGTGTGATACTATCCTTAAACAAGGTGTTGCTTATTCGAACACTGTCAATATCCCTATGATTTATTTCATTGAAATATCGTAAATGGGTTGCATCAGGATTTTATATTTTATAATGTTTAGCATTATTTTTATCAATAACGGTTCGCACCCGAAAGTCTAGGATTTTGTTTCCGTTAAACTAGGGGGTGACAAGGTCCCTAGGGTCCTGCTTATATAGCGTAGCAGTGTATAACGCATTATATACATACTGTAGGGA
>ATSW01129041.1:0-24791 GCA_000444245.1 Botryllus schlosseri | reverse complement strand
TGGTTTATTAGCAATTTTATCAGTTCAATACACCACAAAATGCGATACAATGAAAAGATAGGAAGGTGTCGAAGCGACTTGGAGTAGTCTATGGAATCAGACACCCACCTAAGCCTAGGCGATGTAAAGAGGACGCATGCACACTGAATGAAAAGTAAAGAAGATAGTATAGAAAAAAGCAAACAACAAAAATTCCAAGCAACGTATCTACGCATGCTCATTATTACACAATTACATAATTCTTAGGAAGAAGGAATGTCAACCCGCTATTTGAGAAACCCATGTATGGGACTGCTTTAAAACAAAAAGCAAAATACTTGTAAACCCAATTGATAGGCTACTAATAGCATCACCATATCCAAGAATTGTAAAACACAAAAATGAGCTTGTGAGCCTTGGTCATTTTTGATCATCGAGTTTGTACTTGAAAATCTTGAAGGTTGTAGCAAAGTTTGTTGTGCTACCAACAAAATATGTATCAGATACGTATAATAAGAGTACATGTAGTGAGCAACTGACAATAGTCCCGTTTTGTTGAAGTCATATGAGATAGTTGTCTTAAAACTAAGCCTAATTTCCAAGTCTTTCAGTGGGAAGTACAAAAATGACGCCATGCTTACAATATCCGACAGTGTTGAGTGTTCAGGATTTAGAGTTGGAATGATGGTTGCTTTTCACTATCAACTATAGAGTATGCTTCTTTCAATAAGGGGTGAATCACTATAGATTCAGCTATCCCCTTTTCCAAATTGTTGAATTGTCAGAACAAGATGCCGTGACTGATGACTCGTACAGTTTATTCTTTTGCAACAGCTTTTGACACTGACGTCTCTTCTGCAACCTTTTTCAGTGAAAACAGAACAGATGAGGCTGCCTTTAGCGAAGTGTAATCAGCTTCATTGTAATTCAAACGCATGATTATATGTTGTAGGACCTCACAGCACTGACAGCAGCAAATGTACAATGTACATAACGTAATTTTCCATAACACATAACACTCATGGGGGAACTGATTCACTGCAGGGGAAGCAGGATAAATCATGTTGGTGAAATGATATTCTGCAGACAACTTTTCCAGGAGAGGACTAGGCATCCATACCTCTTCTTCGTAAACGGAACCCATCCTCCCGATAACTTTCTGTTTCTAATTGATGCTTCTTCTGAGATCAAATGACCGTCATCCTTACACAATGAGGCATATAAAACTCGCCATATCATACGACTCTTGGAAAATCAACAGCAATGTACCGGTAAGCTTCCACCTGCCATGGTGCCAATGTCCATCACGAGGACTAGACGCCAAGAAATAGCCTCATTTCGTCGGCTAACAGCTACTTGATATCCATATGGATGATTTATATTGATATGGATACTTTCACCATCCTCGTTGTACGCCAATAGACGAAATTGGGTCCATGTTTAGTCCATTCCCATAGCAAAGCGTATAGCAACAAAACAGATTTGGGTCGAGTTACCTTTGTCGCCACCGCGTGTTCAAAATGAAGTGGAACAGCCCCATTGAAAGAGATTGCACAACATCTTCGATTAGCCTTTTTTTACAGTCGGTATCGTTTTGTTTAGGTAGCCGAGGTCAGGGGCCCGCTCTCTTTTGGTCCATTTAAGTTTCCGTGGTCTGAAGCGTTCTTGTCTTGTAAATGGTGTTTTCATTTTTGCCACTAGAATTGTATGATCTGATCTCATTTGAATACATCTTTTTGTACAGCAGTCGGACATATTGCAGGAGCATATGGTAACTGACAACCTCCAAACCTACATGAACCTACTAATCGCACGCAGATCTCATTCGATCTGGCTTTCATTCGATCAGAGGCAACCGCTGCCAAGCTGTTGCAGAGTGTTGCAATTTATACAGCTGTGATACAGATGTGATACCTGCTTGCGGGACTATATGATAATATCCAATATTGTGTATTTCACGCCATATTAGGATACGAATAAGACTTCCGATTGCAATGATCACGAGTCCATAAAAGCGCATGTTTAGTTGACTCGAGATGAGACTTCATGCAAACCTACTTGAATATACGTTGAATAAACTCGGTATGAACATTATATCTGTTACGAAGAATATCACGACAGCAACACCAGGACAGCCTCTCGAGTTAAGTACCAGACAGCTTGCGAACCTAATATTGGACAGCTACTTTCTGAGTTTTACTTCACAGAGACCTACCCCTATAAAGTGTTACATGGTGCCCCGAGTGAGGATAGAACTCACGACCTTGAGATTATGAGACTCAACGAAACGCAAAACTCATCGTCAGCACTCAAGGTAACGTGTTTTTATACCGTTCTGATATATAAACTACCACTCGGCATTCCCTAGCGATTTTATTGTGCGCGTTATAGTGATTTTGTGAGTGTTTTATTGTTATTTTGCGTAAAATTGCTATTCTGTATAGATCAGTGTTTAATACATTGTCCAGATGGCTAGCAATGATACGACAGTTAAGCCGGATAGAGATTCAACTCAATGTGATGTCAGCGACGCCAAACATATAAAACATGAAAATGTTTTAGCCTGTACTTCTGATCACGTTGAGCACACGGTTTCTAGTGGCATTAAAACTGAGAATAAGTCGATTGTTCACGGTGGAGCTCGGTCAAAGCAGCCGGCCGTGGGTAGTTCTTCCATATTACCAGGTCATACTGGGGGTGCGATCGGGGGCGATTCAGCTGAGTCAAGTACAGATTCAGAATCGTTGCAGGATTTGGGGAATGACGTAGTTCAAGATGACGAACAAGAAGTAAATCGAGTAGTTCAACGTGACGTAATACTTCCACCACCAAATGTATTGGGAGATATCACTAATGTAACTACGCGACGACATGACGTGCGTTCATTGTCTGCCGTACGAAATACACGCGCCGCCCCGCGTTTAACAGAACATATTGCCGTTCCGAGGATAGACGACGCGCCACGCCAAACGCAACAATTTATAGTACAAGAACAGTTTCCTGTACATTGTGATATACGTAGTCGTAATAATTGGTGTCTTGTGTTCTCGCTCGTATTTAAGTTAACGTCGTGAGAGTAATAAAGGACTTTCGCTCACAATTACTTGTCTGGATGTTAGGGTGTCGGCTAAAGACAGATATATTACATGGCGCTGCGAGCATAGAATGAACATACGATGCCGTCGAAGATAGATTGGTCGCTGAAGAAAGTTCTTGTGAAGCAAGATCTCGATCTTACTATTCACACGGGCCAATCGTTCCTAACATGGAAACGGCAATTCCAGAATTTCGCAAGAGAATCGGGAGTGACAGCTGACGGCGTAGATTGGGTCGCTATATGGGCTGCTTTTGAAGCTTGTGTCACCGAAGACACGTTCTTGAAGATAGAAGCGTTGCGATTGCAACTTCCGATCGACAATCGGGAAACTCTTGACGAGATATTGAAAGCTGTTAATAGTATCGCCGACGCCGCGGAGAACGTTTGGATCAGACGACATAAGTTTGAGAAATGCAAGCAGGAATGCAAGCTGGACAATCGTTCCAACAATACTATGCTGAAATTGTAAGCCTGATCTCACCATGCAAATTCGACGATGGGATCTGCAACGCAGACAAGCAGAAGGTACTCGACATGTGGTTACACTATAAATTGGTGTTCCACACAAACAATCAAGTAGCGAAGAAGAAACTGTTTGAAGAAACGGAGCTGACATTAGATCGCGCGAGGCGAATTCTCGAAGCAATTGAATCAGTTCAGAGAACCGAAGGTGCTTTCGCTGGAATTTCGACTCAGCCCGGCATCAGCAAGATCGCTGCTCCACACAATAAGACAGTGAAGTCGACGTACAAAGTGAATAAGAGCAAACCATGTCAATCATGTGGAAGAAAGCACAGCAAGCAAGAAACATGTCCCGCAGAGAACGTGGAATGTTACTTTTGCGAACGAATGGGTCATTTCGCTAAACTATGTTTCAAAAGGAAGCGAAAAGGTGGTAAATCCACGGGCTCGTCTGGTACAGTTGCAAAGAAAGCAGGTACCAGAACGAAGACAATTCAAGCCACAGTAGACACTGGACGTTTGAAGATCGTGATGACATTTACGATTGATACTGGTGCTGACTGGATCGCAGTCGGGGTTGAAGATATGAAAGTGCTGGGAGTAAAACAATCCGCCCTACTCAATCCGACCGATGATATGCGCAAAACCAGAACAGCGGCAGAAACACTCATGGAGCCACTAGGTTATTTCTACGCACGCGTTACCATTGCATCGAGACAGGTCGACGAGAAAATCGTGGTGTTTCGAGGAATCAAGATGCCATTGTTATCGCTTGATGCGTCTGAAAACCTTGGTCTTGTAAAGTTCTCCGATGAAGTCAATCGAAATAATCCGAAACTACGACTTATGACCCCACAAACGAATCCACTACCAACGATAGAAGTTGAGAGGATGAAGCTATTGGACGAATTCCAAGATGTGTTCGATTCAAAGCAACCGTTGAAAGGTGAGAAATTCAAAATTAACCTGACTAACGACGCTGTACCATGTTGCGTAAGGACAGCGAGGAATGTTCCGCTAGCATTCAAAGATCCTTTGCGAAAGGAATTGGATTTGCTGCTGGAAGAAGGTGTAATATCACCAGTTACAGAACCGACCGAGTGGGTCAACCCGATCGTAGTGGAGCCGAAGAAGGACGCCAATGGAAAGTTCAGTGGAAAGGTGAGATTATGTGTTGATTTTCGCCATCTGAACAAGTTTTGCCGCAGAGAGATTTACTCGTCTCCAAGTGTTTTGGAAACCGTTCAGCAGATATCAGGAAAGATCTTCAGTGTATTTGACGCGTGGAAGGGATACCACCAGATACAACTGGATGAATCAAGTAAGAATCTGACGACTTTCATTACACCATTTTGGCGTTTCCGCTACGAGAGAGCTCCGTATGGAATCAACTCGATTAGTGAGCACTTCAATCGAAGGATGATGAGGAATTGAATGGCTTGCGTAATCACGTTAAGGCTGTTGATGATAATCTCATTTATTCGAGAGACGATTTGAAATCGCATGTTTCGCTCGTACGCGCTTTCCTGCAGAGATGTAGGGAGAGCGGAATTCGTTTGAATAAAGAGAAGTGCAAACTTGCGCAAAGTGAAATTAACTTTGCAGGGGTAGTATTGAATGGGGATGGCTACAGAATTCAAAACAAGATCTTGAAGGCCATTCGCGAATTTAAGACACCCGAATCATTAACTGACCTAAAATCATTTCAAGGTATGGCCAACCAATTAGCGCCGTTCAACCGAGACTTGGCGACAGCGATGGAACCGCTGCGACCGTTGCTCAAAAAGAGTGATAAGTTTGAAATGAATGATTTGCACAAAGCTGCATTTCAGGAAGCCAAAGACATGCTGGTAAGCGAACAGGTAATTGCGTACTACACGCCCGGTTCTCCTCTACATCTATATACGGATGCGAGCTTGAAAAATGGAATTGGTTTCCATTTGAAACAGAAGCAGAAAGATGGCACGTGGAAGGTAATCCAGACAGGATCACGGTCATTGCAGGACGCTGAGACGCGTTATGCACCAATCGAATTGGAACTTTTTGCTGTTGTGTACGCTACGAGAAAGTGTAAAACATTTTTGGCGGGCACAGAATTTAAGGTATTCACTGACCACAGACCTCTTGTTGCCATATGTAATAGGAAGCGACTCGATGAAGTCGAGAATGTAAGAATTCTCAGATCACTGATTAAATTGATGGATTTCAATTTCACAGTTGAATATATACCAGGAGCCCAGAACAAAGCTGCTGACGCGTTTTCGAGAAACCCAGTAGACGCTCCTGACGAAGACGACGAACAGAGTATTGACTTCGGCAAATTTTATGTGAGTACGATTCGCCACGCAAACGCTGAGGAAGCAGATTATTCTCTCAGGTTGGAAGATGTTCGCCGGTCAGCAAACGAAGATTTGGAATATCAGTTGCTGAAAAACCAGGTAACCAACGGGTTTCCAGAAAAGAAACAAAAACTGAACGAAATTCATGGCCCATACTGGAATGTACGGCAAGAATTACAGGTTGGTGACGATGGCTTTGTGATGAGAGGAGTCGGATTGGTGATTCCCAAAGCGATGCGAAAGGGCATCCTGAAAGACCTCCATGCGGGCCACAGAGGCATTGAAAGTTCAAAAGCCTGAGCCCGGCTCATCGTGTATTGGCCAAATATGAATAATGAAATTGAGATGTCATGTAAGACATGTGAACTATGCATCAAAGATCGTCCAAGCCACCCTAAAGAGCCGATTAAGCATCTCCCAATAAAAAATTACGCATTCGAATTTATCTCTGCCGATTGGTTTGATCTGAATAATGCGAAGTTCCTGGTAATTGTTGATTGGTACTCCGGCCTTTTCGAAGTTAAAGGCCCTGTTACAAACCCAGATGCCACCACAGTGATTAGATAATTACGAGAGTGGTTCATTAATGGTGCGGTTTGTGATTACTTTTGGAGTGATGGCGGTCCTCCATTTGGATCGAAGGAGTTAAACGATTTTTTTCAAAGGTGGAAAGTGAAATGGTCCCCTTCGTTACCATGGTATCCGCAAGGTAACTCCATAGCAGAGTCCGCTGTGAAATGGGCGAAAAACTTGCTACGTAAGTGTTGGAAACCTAATGCAAAATTCCCATTTTTAAGGCGACCGATGAATGGACCAAAGGTGTACTACAATGGAAGAATACGCCTCACAAAAGCACAGGATTGTCCCCCGCAATAATGCTGTATGGTCACTCTGTACAGGATGCAATACCTTGTCACAAACGATCGCTCATGCGAAGTTGGCACGACGAGAAACTTCGTGTTTACAGGGAAGCGGCCAAGCAAAAGCAGATGTCTGCTAGATACTATAACCAGCGAGTTAAGTATTTACCTAAAATGCATGTTGGTGACTATGTATCTATTCAGAATGCGATCACAAGAAAATGGGACAGAAGCGGATGGATCTTGGAATGTTTTTATGACGAAAGAAGATACCTCATCCGACTTGAATCCGGCATGCTTATAAAAAGAAACCAGAGACACCTGCGGAAACTTGTAACTGATGTGGAACTGAAGCTGGAACCGGTCGTGAAAAGGACTATACCCGAGATGACGTCGACGTCGCCACAACCGTCGTGCTTCAATGACGTAGCTGCCTCCGTGGTTGCTGATGAAGCAACNNGTATACCCACTACANCGCANCACATACCACGANGATCAGAGCGTATCCGAAGAAAACCTAAATACTTGGAGGACTACGTAACNTAAGCATCTTGNGGTGAAAAGGGATGTGATATACGTAGTCNTAATAATTGGTGTCTTGTGTTCTCGTTCGTATTTAAGTTNACGTNNTGNGAGTAATAAAGGGACTTTCGCTCACAATCACTTGTCTGNATGTTAGGGTCTCGGCTAAAGACAGATATATTACATACNTCGTGAGTTGCCTCCGTGAAAACAAATCTTTGGTTTTTGACAACAAAACAATTTTTGCTTCATGTCCATGGAATCACTTATGATGGTGAAATATTTGACAGCAAGCACCGTTATTGCAAAGCATAACTCGGTAGGCTCAGCAAGTCCACCTCGATCAGCCATTTTGAATATTCTTTTGTATTCTTCTGGGAAGCAGAAATCCAAATCCGGAACGTCACGGTCGGTTATCAGCAATGTTTTGCAACCCATGCACTTTCGTCGCACAGAAATTGATCGGCCAATGCATGCAAGGACAAAATCTATCACACCGGCCTCTTCAGTTGTGATAAAATTCAGCGGTGCAGAGATAGGCAAAAGAAAGTTCACCAACCATTTGAAATCTTCTGCAGGTTGTAACACAGTTGCGGTCAAAGGTGGGTCTTGTTCATTCAAATTAAGAATACTCTTCAAACCATGCTGCTGAAGTAAGCTCAAGCAGCGGAACTTCTTTTCCGCAAGCAATAACTGCTTCACGGACATGAAAAAGTTTGCCCCATTAACTTGCCGGTACATGCCAAATCTAACCTCAATGGGATCTGACATGACTTTTCCGGTGAGAAAATACTTCACGCCATGTTGCCGTTGAAGGTATTTTGACAGTGAAAGGACTGAGGTCATGGTTTGAATACAAGCCATAAAGGTCTCGTTAGTGAGCCCAGCTCAGCAGCCCAGCAGTCAGATCTTCGCCACTCCATGAATATAGTTATGGCTTTATTCAGGTATGCTTCCCCTGGGTGGACACAACCTTCCATTTCTTGTAAAGGCATGTAGAATGGATTTCTCTTCCTAGTAGCTTTATTAGGACTTTTCACNGACATGATGTTCCATATANTTTCAATGAATTCCAGATAACGTGCNGTTTGTAAAAATCCAGAGAATTTGCAAGAGGCTCCTTCATGCAGGGGCTGCCCATATGCCTTAAGCCCAATCACAGTGCTTTCANTGAAAACAGCAAGAGCATGTATAGGCGACGTTCGAGCAATACCACTAGGATTCAAAGATACTTTAGTTAATTTGTGAGCAGCTTTGACGGGAAGGCCTTCTTCAAGTTCATACAATTTTTGTATGTGACTGAACTGCATCGCACGACTCTCCTAAAATATCCTCATGACCAGCAGTGGGAGGATTCATCCGCTTTTTGTTTACAAAGTTATTATATATGTTTTTGAAATTATGGGTAAAATCAAAAATGAGAAACAGCTCTTCTCCACTCCTCACTGGGTGCTCGATACTCGGACTTGATTTCGTACTCCGAGATTTAGGGCTCGATACACTCAAATACTCCGACAGATTCGGGAAAATATAAGGAACAACACCCGGTTTCAAACGCGATCTTGATAATTTCTGAAATTCATGCTTGTTTCGGCGGGTGCTGTTTGTATCACAGGTGTCTACCATGAAGTCATCAGGAGAGAAATGCTTCGCACACACCCTGGAGTATATTGTTACTATCCAATTTTTGCGTGGAATCGCTCTAATCCATTTCTGGCGTAAATGCTGCTCTTGTGGAAAAACAAACATGCGTTCATGTAAAACTGAGCATTCCTCCACTGTAGAACTTTTTCTGGGTTTGTATCCAGTACGGCAATTTGGCATACAGCAGGTATATCCCATTCGTCAATCGTAGTGTCAGCGTCAGATAAATTCAAGTCTAATATAATTAGTTCCAGCAATTTATGGTGATAAAATGGAAATTAGATGATATAGGCGTGTAAGCCTATGAGCCTGTAAGCCAATAAGCCTATAGACCTGTATTATGCCTATTGCCTTTAGGCATGTAAGCCTACATACCTGCAAGCCTACAGACCAGTAAGCCTATAGGGCTAAAGCCTTGCACGCTGCTCAGTCGCCCACTCGCCCAGCCTATAGGTCTGTCTGTCTGTCTATATACTGTGTAGCACCAGTGACTATATGTCAAGACAAAAAAACACGAGTACAAATCCGCCAGTCACTACCACAACTACTGAACGACTCCACTAGTTCTTACCGGTACTTCTCGCGCGTGACAAACTCAACGACCTGAGTAGCCAATACTGGTACCACTCCAACGTTTAAACTATCAAAACTTATCCTCAGTTCACTTCAGTAAGATCTACGGTCAGTCCATCCCGTGCATCAACAGTAACGACGCAGTTAGCGATGAACGCAAACCCGCAATTACAATTAGAATTAGTACCGGCACTGCTCAAACGCGATCGTCATCGACCTTTCGCACGAGATTTATTAGACAGTTTGCCAGCTAACTTACGATGTACGATTGTCCCTAACTTATCTAGTAGATGCCTGGCGAACAGTATATATCGCCGAATTGGCAAATAACAACGCACACAATTTGAACTGCGAGCGCAACGACATTCCTTCACATCAACTCCTGTTTGACAAGAATGCCCTCATTCCGTCAATTGAGTACGCGGTCACGTGACTAGTTATCAATCCCGTAGTCTAGATATCCCTGAATTTGATGACAACGTTTACGTCTGAAATGGAAGTTGTACGGCTATTTCCAAATATCTTTGTTCACAGCATTGCTTTTAACGTCTCAAGGCATTTTCTTGCATTTTCGTTGTGTACATTTTCTAGTTCCGATTTTGCTGTGTTTTGGTGGATGAAGATGGAAACATATTTTTATCTGTTCTTACTAGGTCGAGCCTTTTGCAACTTGCCTCTTTGGACCCTTACAACACTACTGAACACTTGCATTGGGATTGGAAGTCCGTGTTGATGGATTGGACTAACGGCAATTTCTTATTCAAGGTATGATTTGCCCGTAATAACCTGTGCTCATTTATGGATGTTATATTTATGCCGATACTATCATCTGGTGCACATTTCGAGTATGTGATTCCAAAATTCTTGATCTGCTGGATCAGACAAGTGACACGTTCGAAAAGGTTTCTGTGCTGGAAATTTTTTCGTTGATGCTTGCCAGCATTCATATTGTCTATTTCAAGTCATTGTATTGCAATGGTCTCCCCAGACTGGGCTATAATGAAAATTTCTGATAGTTAATATGTGTCATCTAACTTTGTTACACTTAACTTAAATTATGATTCATGTGCTGTTTGGTTGACGCAACCTATTACTTCTCCAGGGGGACTTAGACATTCATATTAGGAACGCCTCCAAGTACGACGACATCCGCTTTTTGCACTTGCCCGGTTTGAAAATGGAATGGGACATCACTTGGTTGTGTAAAGACGACGCGAATCCAAACGATCACCATTCCGTCGAGCCGTGCGCTCCCAATAAAGTACCCGGTACGTTCCGAGTCCAACAGAGGGGAAATATGGAATTGTATATATTAAAGCTTGTATAGTAGGTGACAGTCAGGATCACGACTCGTTTGCAAATTTTCGATCACAAAACCTGAATCTGTCGGTCAGTCTGGATGTGGACCCCACGAAATCGGAATGCGCCGAGGGAAACCGCAACCCTGAAGTGTTATTTTATAGGTAAGCGCTCATTTTTAGTTGTTATACCGCTCGGGCTGCGGCAGCGAACATCCAGTCTCGTCGGTAGTAGATTCTTCTTTAACAACGGTACAAGTGGCTTTCTCTATCTCTAATTTGAAAAATTTTAGTGTGCCGATTCAATAAAATGCTGGCCGTCTCTTAACCCTACTCCCGCGGTCGACCTCCATGCCAAATTTTAATGCATCAACCAAAAAGTTCATAAAACGCGAACAACGGGGCTTGAACCGACGCCCAATATATCGCCGTGATCAGGAAATAGCACCCTAACCAACTGAGCTACTCGGAAGGCTCAGGCAAGAGAGGTGACGATGATATTGAAACCAGTGAACGCGATTTCTCAAAAGTGAAAGATGATTTTTGTTTTTCGTTTTCACGTGACGTGATACATAATCCTTCCCAAGGTGAATGACCACGTGGCTGTCTTACATATCAATTTCGGCGTTCAAACAAGGCATTACTGAGCTTGAAATCTTTACGCAGCCGTGCGCACCGCGACTGGGAAGTTTTCGTTATAAGCGTTACTCACGGCCGCCGCTGATTACGTCATCGCGAAAGAGGCAACGCGCGTTGTAATTCGTGTTTATTTGGCTTTGCCTGGTCCAGTTATATAAGTACAAATCCATGTTACTGATCTTATAGAAACTATTGATCATACATAACTAACAAAACCTTCAATTTGCAACTGCACAAGGCCATCGGAAGTATATATAATGCCTTGTTTGACACTACTCATAGGCTCGGGATTTCTCATGTTGCTTCATTTCATATCAATTTGAAACGTGTTCTACACATCGGATGTCCGATACAGGTTCGTCAGTATATGGGCATATGATCACCATCTATTCATTGAAGTGTACAGTAACTTCGTATAACATATAAAACGGATGATTCAACTGTCTGTATGATGTTGTTATTACAGACGTGAATACCGTACACTCGCGCCAACTTACACACCCATGTCTGCAGTGCTTAGCACTGGCGTCGTGTAACTTATATAAGACCAATCTTCGTGATACTGATCTTGTTGAAGTGTTATGGACTGCATCTAACTGTGTGTGTGACATTCAACTGTATAAGACAATCGTAAGTGAATATATATGGCCTTATGCGGCAATGCTCATACGTGCGCGGCATTTTTCACGTAACAGAATATTGCTTCATTTCACACCAATTTGAAGCGTGTTCTATCCAACTAATTCCCGATATTATGGTTGCAATGAACTCTTGCGATCAACAACTACTCTAAAATGACAACTGTGTCTGCTTACGACGTGTAGAACGGAAGATATAAGGAATTATAAGATTAGCGTTCATTCAGGCGAACTGAGCTACACATTGTATTTTGCGGGAAACGTTTTTCTGTATTCAATCTGCATTTTGAACAGGTTATGCC
The DNA here is from genome assembly GCA_000444245.1 of Botryllus schlosseri. Taxonomy (NCBI): domain Eukaryota; kingdom Metazoa; phylum Chordata; class Ascidiacea; order Stolidobranchia; family Styelidae; genus Botryllus; species Botryllus schlosseri. The sequence goes on along the minus strand of ATSW01129041.1, from coordinate 12,438 downwards.
ATAAGGCAATGGGTTATATATAGCTGGTCGAATGCGTATCGACATTCGCTATTTATAGACGATCATTGTAACCGTTTATGACCCCACAACGCAAGATGTCGTTAATTGATTGAAGCGTGTTTGTGAAAAATTGTGCATGGATCCTCTAGGATCCACCCGCGGCGAAAGGGTTAATATGATTATTGTTAATGCGTTCAAATGTTGAGCACGGAATGCCATAGATAAATTGAACAAATGGAAATTTGTTGGCTGGTGTGATTTACTGCGTATGATGATGGTTCTTTGGTCTTTTGTGGTGAGTGTCCTGAAATATGTCCGGCTTATGTCCCCTTTTCTGCCCGCCATCAACGTTAAATAGTGTCGGTAAACGCAGAAATTATGAATATAGCTCTAAAAATATTTGACATCGAAATTCTTAAATACCATCGCTTAAAAGTTGACTGCTGAAAAGGGTTTTGCGAATCATGTGACGTGACCAATATGTCCTTCACTACCCCAATGCCTGATCCTTCGTCCGATTTGGCATTGTAGATTCTTTGGCAGGCCACCGATCAACGCCGGTCACCACTGTATTTTTTGTCTACCCCAGCTCCACGCTGCGTTGGCTAGCACATTTCGCCAACGCCATCAATGGAGTGACCAGGCCCGTCTGCAAGGGTGCCCTCTTCAAAAACCACGCCCCGCCGAAGTTAAAACTGAGCCGGCACTACAAGAACAACACCCTGTCCTTCAAGTTTCCGAGTTTAAAAGTATGGCTGAGAGCTAGGTATTCGGAAGGCTTTTTTCCAAGGTTACTCTATTTAGATGCGATACTGGTCTTCGTACGCGCAGCAGCTTGGCGTTGAGTGGCGATGCGGTCAAGGTAGCATCGCCACCAAGTTTCTGTACACTCTGATACCGTACGAGGGGCCTCTCATTCGCAGGAGTATCGGGGACTGGTCTTTGGTGCAGGGAACCTGCGAACTGTCGCAGACAGAGGTGAAGCTTGTGTCTTACTGCTGTTTTTATATGCTCTGCTGTAGCATTTAAATAAGGGGCTGGCAACGTACGGCCAGCAACGGGATTTTGAGCGGCCCGCAGAGAGTTTCTACCCTGAAAGCGAAATTTTAATCTGAAAGTATTGACCAATTTTATGCGTCACAGAATGAATCCAAGTTTGCCAACTTGAGAAAGATGGTAATCAGTAATCACTCAAGTCAAGGCTATAAAAGTGAGATTCACCTGTGACTTGGAACCTTCTGACTTGGTTACGACCCTGAGAAGTACCGTCGTAAATTTCTGCTATTTACAAGTTGCGATTTACAAGTCAGTAAAAAGTAACAGCTCTAAGCCTAGTTTTCTCTCAGGATATACATTTGTTGAGTAGAAGCAGTTGTTGAATATCATAACCACTTGGGTAAGTAGTGCAAATTGGCAAAAGCTACTCGATTACTCCAAACAACGGGTGCATCATCGCAAAAACAATGTTTCAACTCAAAACAGCTGTTTTATTTGATTCTTCCTTTGCTTCCATTCAGGTGTACTTGATCAAGCAGGGCGTAGCTAGAAAAGCCACGGATGACGAACAGAATTCCGCTGAGCCGGATTGCGTCTCTCAAAATTCCACCACCTCTTTTCCCCACGAGCAAACGGCATCAAGCGACAGAGGTTGCTTGGAGGCAAATTTCCTTTTCAGCCTATCGCACATGTCTTACAGGTATGATATAGCCCAGGGGTGAAATACGGGGTGAAACTCACGGCCTCCGTCCCAAGTGTGGCACATCTTTGAAATATGATGTGTCCAAAGTCTATATTGTCCTTCTGTGACTGTATATTTACGGGCAATGATCTCATCTCCGGTTTAGGCTTGAAAATAATTTTGAAAACGCGACCAAACATGGCCGGTCCAATTCAACCATGGGTTCGGTTCCACCCACACCTTCCCGGGAGTCTCGAGGTGGGTTTACTTGCGACATGTAATCCTCTTCCTTCCTCACTTCTTTTGCTCCAAAATTTGACTGTTTCAGGCCAGTTTGTTCGGGACAGAAGGCAGAGGGGAAGCCAAAAAAGCCGGAAAGCGCCTTCTACTCCGCGGAAACCCCCGTCCCACCACCGGTAAGCGTTTTTACCGATCAAATATTTTCAAGTTTCGGATGATGCCTCATTGGGCTATTCCATATAAAGTTTTTCGAGTAGACAGCATGCACCTGCTTTGCAGAGCTACCCGCGCAATAATATTTCAAACCTTTCAACATGGAAATCTGCCACTTTTACTTGTATTTCAGTAATAGTATCATGAATCCCATGCGATTCTCCACTTGCACGCTGTGTCAATAGCAATTTTGACCCCATATGTATGTAATTCTAGCCTGCAATAAATTTGGAATTTATGACATCGTAATGTGATTTGCTAATTGGGTTACCACCAATATTGCTGTCTGTTTGTAATGTATTTCTGGTGGATGAAAAATAAAGACTCTGTCATTGTCACAGATTGGTTTTCGTCTTTCATCCTTTCACTAAATCTATATATCGCAGACACCATCTGGTGGTTCATGACTTACGAGCGATGTGGACCACAGACAACCGGGACGTCGCGTTCGGAATCTACGAAGGCTACAACAAAGCCGCCATACTCAAACGCAATCTCAGCACCAAAGTGCTCAAAAATATTTTGCTGAAACCGAGCGACAGTGGGTTGCGGAAGTTTTTTCTTTTTGTGTTGGTATTTTAAATTGATGTTTGTCAGACGTCATGGAACCTGGAGAGGGTCTGTCGCATTCGAGCAGTTTCAAGTCGAATCGATCAAGCACGCCTTCTCACGGTTACGGGCCGGAACCGATAAGCCCGGCGGAAAAAATCATGAAATCCGCCAATACATTGCTGAACAAACTCCTCTCTGATACGGACAATAGGTAACGGGCATTTTAAACCGGAAATGCCTTCAATTAAGGGATATCACATTGCGGTTGTGTGTGAGTGTAACAGCCTGGTGATCACAATCGCATTTTCTTAAATTGTGCGTTTGGGACTTCTAATTGTTATCGTAAAAATTATAGCAGAGAAATCGTACGCGTGTAACTTTATTGATAAGTCAAAGATTTAGTCGCAAGATTTTGAAAATAAATGTGATAACTGATCAGTGATCATAAACTGGCTACTTAATATAGTTCTTCTCAATTTCACGGGAGAAATTTGCTGGTTTCAGCACGTACGCAGTAGCTGACATTTATTGCCAAATATCATCGATTAAATCGCCAAGCGTTTGTCCTTCCTAGGTTTTTCGTCAGCCCCGAGGTTTCTGAAGATAAGGAGCAACTGAACGGTGTGTCGTTATGTCAGATGGATGATGTCGTCAATCATAATTGGAGGATAAAGTTCTATAATTGTCAAGCTATGATGGAGGTTTGTGCTCTTTATGTGAATTCTCGCCCGTTTAGCGTCTGATTGGTACCAGACAGAGTAGAGTAAGATTTTGATGAAAATACGAGTCTTTAAGGTTCAGATGTAGCTGCGTGTTAACCATGCTTCCTATCATAAACACTGCTGTGTTCTTCATTTCAAAGATGTACCATGTGCCCAATTTACATTTCAGTTTCCAAGTGATATAAGCATTGCTCCCGAAGACACACGATGCCATGCCAGTCGTAGTTATTTAAAGTTCCAAATTATAACAACTGCACGATTATATATTCCTGTGCTCGGTACCCAAAGGAACCGGACTGGTCCTACTGTACCTACGTCGTTTGAAATACACACGCCCATAATCCAACTTGATTTCTGATCTCCGAGCCGAGACCTGCCCGTGGCATCTAAAAGGTACGATCTTCGCTTTCAGGGTCCAAAAACACAAGGCTACATCATCCTTACTGCTGCCGAAGCCGATTTAATAAACCGCGAACACAAAGTGTCTTGGAGAGACGGGCAGCTGACGTCGAAATCGTCTTGGATGGGATCATTAAATGACATGCAGATTTTTGCCACTGTGGAGAAAAACGTGAACTCGTCAGGTAGAGTAGCTCGAGTTATGACCAAATTCATTGGCAAGGTTACCGGAGAATGTACTGCTCAATTTAATTAAGACGTGGCGATTTCCAAGACATGCCAAAACTGATAAAATAGAAGTAGAATATGCATAAGTAAGTAAGTAGTTTTGAAAAGTAGTTTTAGTCAAATGGTCGCATACCTTAAGCTGTCAACAGTAGGTGGCTAATTTCAAATTACCAGATGTATCTTCGCAACTGCTGCGTGTTGACTAATGAACTACGAATGAAAGCAATATATGTATGTTCAGTTGATAAAGGGCCTAAATTGCCAGTTGTTACGACAAATTACACTCACGAAAGTGGTGCATTCTGATGCAAACATCTCCCAAGCTACTTTCTACTCTACCAAATGCAAAGTGTAAAAAGTAATGTCTTAAAAACTGTACTTGTAGGAGTAGAAGTAATTTACAATCATAACCAATTGAGTACTGCGAAAAAGTAGAAGCACTTCGTAGCTCACCACCTATACTTATAATACTTACTAACACAAAAGTTCTATAGTAAGCATTTGTTGGCTATTTCAATCTTGCTATAATGCTACAACTGTATGACCTGATTACGTAATCGGTGCTATATTAGAATGTAAACATGGTCTGTTGCAATGTAAAATCACAAAAAGTAGTGTAAAATCAAATCACTCTGTCACACGCCATCGGTAGATGTTACGTTATCTGACTGAACGTTTAAATAACCACAGGTAAATCCGGCGAAAACGTGCCTTGGCTAACCGTCAACAATATCGAACGACGAGGCCCCAGTCCTGGCATGCTGGACATCAGCGACTTGATGACCGGCGGGCAGGCTATCGGCGGTGTCGTAGCCGACGGCGTATCTGCGGGTAACTTCAATGTGTTCAACGGTTAACAAAGGCAAAGCTTATACAAGCCTGCATTATTCAGGGTCCTTTCAACTGCAGCGTATCATGTCGAGATGTTCCTGCAAGATGTACTATGTCGGTTATGAGTTTATCGTCGACTCGGAAGAGACCGATTACGGCCAGCTGCTGACGTCTCCGACACCGGACCATGGCTACGCCAGGATTCCAGAGTTTGAGGCAGCGTCAGACGATTCGAGCGATCTGATCGGCAAGGAGAAGCCGGTCAATATCTTGACCGTGGTGCAGCCCGATTCGGAGATATGCACCAACAATGTAAGTGGCCTTGTACTGCAGTCAGTGTTTCTCAAACTTTTTCCCATCGCGTACCACTAATTTGTTTTTCACCGCACGGCGTACCGCCTGAATTACTTAATGCTATTTGAATGTACCGGTGTTTATTGATTATTCCCGTAACCTCTCTGGTGGTACACATACTACAGTTTGAGGACCACCGTATTACACGAACCGAACGTGGAATCAGTCTCAGCCGTCGGGTGTGTTGGGTTATTTTAGTGCTAGTTTTAAGTGGTCAATGAAAGGCTAATCTTGAAAGTGAAACTATAAAACTACATTGTCCTAACTCATAAGATCTCTCTTATTTTTGACTTATGTCGCGATATAATCGTATTCCAACCGGTAATAAGACTGGGTAGTGTGAAAGTGTTGGTCTTTTATTAGTCATTAGCTAGGCTGCTAGGTATTTTTGACTGTCCTTACTTGTTAACCACTTCTACGGCAACCCTGGTCGTCCAGTGCAGTTCCATAAATTATCTTGGACTAGGTCGCAATTTATAGTTCCACGCTAGAACAGGTTTCAGAACCATTGTTTTAATGTTTCGAGGTTGTCATGCGTAGGCTTCACTCGTGTTCTGATGCCGGAAAACATTGGCGTGTTCCGTAAATTTCTACTTGATTATAATGAGAAGTAGCTGGTTGTAAATTTCAATCCAATTTTCAAATGCTTGAAGTACAAGTATGAAAGAAACGTCTGAGAAGTACTCGAGTTTGAAGAAATAGAGTGCCTCGCCGGATTTTTAGTCATCAAAATTGCGACGAAAATAGGTGCAATATTCCAACTAACAATCTGTTACCATCACTACGCAATCTCACTCGTGACAGTGGCACTAATCAATTCAAATGCCATTTTCTACTCGGCAAAATCTAAAACTGGAATAGTAAATAGTTTTGCTTCCAACTATGTAAAGTAAAAGAGAAAGTGACCTAAAATAGAGAACACTCGAGCAAATAGTGTAAGGAAACAAAATCCGCTAGAGGTATATCTAGGCTCCTCTGCACCATCTCATCCTTATAAGCGGTGTTATATAAAAGCCTAGAAGTGGGCCATGGTCCAAGTCGGCAGCTGCAGAATACAAATGAATAAAATTGGCCTGGCATAAATGACTATAGTAGTTGACAAACACCATGAATACCACAAACAACAACTACAACCCGGGTCACGAAATCACAAGGAACATTACACGCGTCTCAGCTGTCCGCACGATTATGAATAGGCAATGTTAGAAATTTGAGCGTCAATACCAACCTCTGCCATCTGCAGTCTCAGTATTCGATGATTCTCGACATCGTCGAGAACCTCCTGCTGTACGTCGAGCCGGGCATGCGGCAGCACTGGGAACGCGTCGACCGTATGAGATTCCAGCTGCAGCTGACCTCTATGGATGACGTGGCCAGACACAAAGACCAGCTGGCACGTTTGCAGGACGACATCAGACGTAAACTCAACAACATCAGGCAGCTGGAGAGGGACCTTTTCAAAGTCGACAGGGTGAGTGTTGGGAAAGCCCGTGGCCCGGGGTCAGACGTGCTCGAAGTAGTCATCATGGGTGCTCCAGTAGAAGAGGAAGAGTAACGTCATAAATTTCTATTTGAGTGCACGTAAAAGTACCCATTTCCAAGGCACATCAAAAAGAAAAAAAGGATAGTTTAGTAGTAGTTTGTCATTGGCTGTACATGGTGTGGCATACTTTTAGCGGTTGATCGGTAGTGTCTACTAGAAATCGCACAGTATATTTTCGTGACCAACAGAAGATTATTATTTACACCAAAATAGGTGCAATTTTCAAAAATAATCACAGTTAACAGGGTGAAGAGGCTATTTCACCCTATTGGGTGTGGCGATTTCATTTGTAAAGGTAATGCAAACCTATCCCCAAATCCCTACCTAACATCTCTTGAGTAGAAGTGGAATTAGTCTCAAAACATAACCACTAAGTATTGCAAGCAGACAAAAACCACAAAAATAGTAGTAATTTGTTACCAACCACCTCCGCCCTGGCTACCCGTCTGATGTCCGGATGTTGGCACAGATGCTGGACAAAGACCGGGGAAACGAAAAACTGGCGGAGGAGTCCTCGACTCTCCGGCAAACGCTGGTTGACGAGAAAGAGATTTTGAAGCGGGACAGCGAAGAACTGGGAATCATGATAAGGTACGTGAGCTAGATTTGCTATCCGGCCTTCGCGCTGAATCTAGGGAATTTCGAAGGTGTCGGTAATTTTCTGTTTTTGCAGATTGTAATCAACTAATCAAATGGCATGCTCGGTTATCATTAGAGCTGTGTAAAATTGTGTAGCTGATTGATTCGATACCAAATCTGGTAACAGGCTTCGAATCGATAATTCGGATATCACTCGTTATGATTTCATAACAGTATGGTGTACCTTTTATCGACCTGAACAAAAATAGTCTCAGTTACACACCACGGTAAAGATACCGCAATGTCTTTCATTGCCTTTCGGGAGAATGTTGCGGTTTGAACAAGACTACATAAAAATGTTCCCCTTCCATTAGGGCGCGGTACTTTGTGCCACATGTTTAGATCAGTGGTTCCCAACATGAGCGATATCGCCCCCCCCCTCCCCTCCAGTGAGCGATTTTTAGAAACTGTTAACTTTTTGAAAACCACTCCTTTAGATCTAGCTTTAAAGGCTTCCACGGTGAGAAGAAAGTGACAACTATAATTCCCGTTGATAATACTGTACGTGTAGAACTCTTACTGGCACGGACATATAGTTTCAGTAATGGAAAAGCATCGTCACTCACTCCAATCATTAGAATTATAACTCGATTCGAATTCGGGTCGCCAAAGGTAGTCAGTAACAAAGTACTTCTACTTTTTGAAGTGCTTGAAGTAGATTTTTCCTACTCACACTACTTTTCAAGTAGTTATGATTTTAGACTACTTCTGGGGGTCGCCTACTCAGAACGTGTCGCGGGCCACTTCTCAAATTACGTAGAGGCCGCGTGCCGCAAGAATGCAGTATCGAGAAAAAATAGGCCACACAGTTGAGCAACCACGCTTTCAAAACTTTACGTCAGTACAACGCTGTGCTCTCCAAAATGAGCGGTGGGTATGTAGTTACCTCAAAAGAAGTAAGTACAAATGGAACAAGAAATATCATGATTATGAAATTCATTTGATTTTCAACTGTGAGCTGTGCACAATAGGCCTACCTGATAACGCTTATCAGCGACTAAAGAATCGATATTGGGGCTAGCGATACACGTTACTGGCTGAAAAGCTGTCTCCTAATTTTGATCTTGTGGGGAAACACCAAGTTTTTTAAGTGTCTCGTTCTTGGCAGGGTCTGGGCAATTGCACATCAAGGCAATATGTCTATTGTCTATTTATATCAGTTGATTCTCCCTCGATCGAATGACTTTGCCTTAACCGAAGACCTTTCAGCTAGTGAGGAATAATGATGTTGGACACAAGCGAATAGCTTATTTTGGAACAACAATAACAATATTTTGAAACTGGAATCAATTTCAGCATTACAAAATGTTCTACTTATAGCGTGCTGCCGTAATCTCATATCAATCTGCATAGTGTGCTGCCGTAATCTCATATCAGTCCGCGGGCCGTAAAACTGCAGGCCGCTTGTTGGTGATCCCCGGTCTAGCCGTTGTTACCACTCAATACACAGACAGTGACGTCTTCAATTGCATATTCTGTGCATAAGTCGTAATTAAAATTGAGGTTCAGTGAGTTCATTTAAGGCCCCCACGCATAGATGTTATGACTGAATCTTACAGTTGAATGCCATCGCCACAGCCCGGCGAGCCCGTCCACAATTTCTAGATTGTATGTTCAGGAAGGGGATAGATCCCGCACTCAGCCCTTGGCAAAGTAGGCCTAGGACCGCGGAGGACCTTCTTCCCCCGAAAAATTGTTGAGCAAGGAGAACTCGCCTTGCTCAGCCAAGCGTTACCAAGGCTTGTTATTTTCCTTACTCATTAGTTTACGGCACAAGGAATATGGCAATTTGTCAAGTATACTTCTAGGACAATTTACCAACGTTTACGGTGACCAGGAAAGATGTAACTCTGTTTGGTATGCAATGCTGTGTACATTGTGTGATCATCGTACTGGATGTTGAGAGGTGGGCCGATTATATCCAATAGAAATCTGAATTTACGCTTGTAAAGATAGTGAATGGGAAAACTATCATGTAATAATCATCCTGTCAACCAATCGGCCACACATTACTAAGTACAATTAAATAGTATATTCATATCGAAATGAACCCGAATTCAATCGTATATTGAAGTTCTGTACCTTCAAAACGCTCTAAATTACAAAGTTTGGCAGACCAATGTTCTGCCGTGACTTGACTATATACTTCTCAATTTTACATACGCAACTTCCACTGAGACGAATTTTCAACCAAGAATTCCAACCGTTTATGGCGACTCGTAGCAGTTAGGCCTGACCGGTTACCGACCAGTTGACTACTTCTTCCGGCTAATAACACTGAAAATAATCTTATTTTCCGTGTCCGGCCAAAGTAGTTTGTCTGTGTGCCAGATATCGCTTCAATATCCAAGGGAATTTGACAGTATCGTGGAACAAAAATACTCCCCGCGAAGCATTGCCGCATGCCTGAATCAAATAAGAATTGACTGACAATTCCTCCGTCTGGATTTTTGCAGATGCTTCAAGGAACTGTACCTGAAACAAAAAACCAGATCGTCGACGCCCAACGAGAATTCGGAGGTCGAAAAGAAATGGGAGGACGACGCAGCCGTGGCACGAAGAACGGAAGTGTCCTTTGCGCAAGTCAAGTGGCATCTCACCGACGCTGACGGACAGCTGACGATAGCCAAATTCGAACTGCGCAATTTCCTTTACGAAAAGGTAGGGCCTGTGTTTTGTTTGCCGTCCATCCCATGCTACACCTGGGCAAAAACGCGATAATGACCAGTGAACTCTATGACTCAAACTCGGACTCGAGTCTCTACACTTGGTCTCAACCCGTTTCTACCTGTCTTTGATGTGTCCACTTTGCCCCGCAGATCAATAAAACTGACGACGCCGTCGAGCATCACTTCGAATTGGGCTGGCTGTGGCTGCAAAATCTGCTACCCAACTCGATTTACGCGGACGTGTTGAAGCCGCAGGGTGATCCGGGTGGCAGCAATTCGTATACCGTCGTGGGAAGCGGCAGCCGGCGGCTTGCTCTTCGAGCTCTCTGCAAAGCCAAGCCACCGGTCGGCGGGATATCTGTCAAGGAACTTCTAGAGGTGAGAAAACCGTGCCTTGGATAAATTTGGTGCTGACGATTGGATGACGTCATTTGCAGTTTTGTTTATTACAGACTACCACTGAGCAGAATTGAGTATCTCACTGATTCCATTCGAGTCTCATTGCCGGTCATAGACTTTTTTTAGTCATCAGCTCGCCAAAATGCTACTCATAATTCGATGTCTGTGATTTGCGTTATTGGTCATAGGCAATCCTCTTTGCCCCATTTTCTTGCAGCGCACCTGAATAGTCCATCCGTCACCCGGGTTGACAACCACTGGAGTAGTTGACGAAGACACTTGAATTTTCTCTTTCCGATGTGCCCACTTTGTCGCTCCGTTATTTGACATTGTACCGTTAATTTTCAGTTTGACGTCGTGCCGCTCATCATCCAGTTGACCGACCAGTTCTTCAAGCGCATGATGACCTTCTTTTTCCCCGGCAAGAACTCTGCCGAGGAGGACGCCGACTTGCAAAGTGTCAGCAAAGATACCAGAAACGCGTCTCTGCTCGGGCTGAACGCGGGCTCGGCCAGCATTCAGCCGACGCAAAAGCCGAAGCCGCCGTCCCCTTCAAAGCAGAAACCTTTGTCTTCGTCCTCGCAGTCTCTGGCCAAGTCTCAAGACAGAGACACCCCGACCTCATCCCGCAAAAACTGGTAATTACGTTAGTTTCGCATCTGGTTTTTTAACTATTTTGCTCTTTTGTTTTTGAGTTTTTGATAATTTCCATCCTTCTGCTGGATGATCCATCAGTCGTAAGCCTATTTGTAATTTACCATACGTCACGACGTTGGTTTTTTCGGTAGACAACTTGGCTTGTAGTGAATAAAAGCCTGAAATTATCGTGTCCGTACCCAGAGGTGGTCAGTGTCGAAGTCTTCTACTTTTTTGCAGTACTCAAGTAGGTTTTTGCCTTCTTGCGCTACTTACTCAAATGGTTGTTTTTTTATTACATACTTTTTGCACTTTGTAATTTGTATTTTTTGTATATGCACCCCTGCTGTGACTGAATATATTTTCGAAAATTTCACCATTGCACCTGTTTGTGGTTTCATTTATCGTTTTTCCTAAGTCAACAAGATGCATGTGCGATTTTTCTGTAGCCACCTTCGATTAAATGCTAAAAGCAGAATACACCTTCCACTAGCTTTGATACATCCTGAATATTGCTACTTAAGTACCAACGCTGACAACTAACTAAGAAATGTTCATTTTCAATTTAAGGCGTCCGACTCATATGCCGGAGATCACCAACGACGTCGACAAGATGAAGCAACGCGCCGCTAAAAACAACACTTTTCTGTACATCAAAATTCCGCAATTTCCGTTATGTGTCAGCTACAAGGTATGGCTGCTGTTCCCGTACGCTGCAGTCTGAGTTATACATGTGCATTTGTGGAGCAGGGTCAGAAAGAAAACAACTTCAAAGATATCCGCGATTTTCAACTCACCATCCCGATGCTGGTCTATCACAACATGACGTGGACTTGGCACGATCTCGCGATGGCTATCAAGAAGGACTGCACCAAAACCCTTCTTTCCCAGGTGTGTGTTGCAGTACTAAGCTTTGATGTTGTTTTCCTGTGATTCAAGATGCTCGTAACATTTTCACACTGGTAGGCCTGTTCTGAGGCTTGAAAGTTCTTTCTGCTTTTGTGGCGTCAATATTGATTTGAGAATCTCAATACATTTGATGATGTATTATCCAGAGGGGGCGATTTAAACATCACATTTTCCTGTGCCCTGGTTAAGAATTCGTAACTTTGCAATGTCCGATTGTTTTTCAAAGTAGTGGGCACTGTTACTAATATAGGAGTATGTCAAAAACTTACCCGGCACCTATTTTTTGTCGCCCCACTCGCGATGGCAGGTGATCAAAGAGAAATTCCACCTCGGAAGCTCACACTCGCACAAGGAGAAGAAGGAACACCGGCTGGTCGCGTCCTCTATGAGTAGAAGTGCGTCGACGCTACCGACGCCGTCCAGTCT
>ATSW01129012.1:0-14107 GCA_000444245.1 Botryllus schlosseri | reverse complement strand
GTCTCAGGTAGTGGCGTGTGCAGTGTAATGATCAGTGCAGTGACAAAAACCACAGCGGGTGTTCTTACAATCACAGTACTACATTATTTACATCGAATATCTATTTACTACGTGCGGATAATTCGTTACGCAATCAAGAACCAAGATAATACTTGTGACGCAATAATAAGTATAGAGACGTTTGAAAACCTGACATTTCTGCTATCGAAATCCTGTTTTAAATCACACTCTTCGTTGCTCATGAATTTTCATAGTTCAGTTTATGTCATGGGCATTGCACAAATGAAAAGTAATCGTTCTTTCACCAAGAAATCGATTAGATATGTGAAGTAGTCGATTACGATTACGAGTACTTCGGATTTTTTTCGAATGTAATCGATTGCGATTACGATTACTTGGAAATGCTGTAATCGTCGTAATCGATTACGATTACTAATCACGATTACCCCATGTCTGGCTGGAAATAGTAGCCCATAAATAATGTTAAACATCCGTTGGTATAATGACTTCGTTACATGATGCTATTTCCGGTGCTCCTATCTGCTATGTCAAAAGAAATTGAAATTGCCCAAACGTTCTAAAGCAGTGGTTCTTAACCTTGTCTCCAGCGCCCCCATGGAGCGATTTGGATTTTTAAGGGGGTTAAAATTCTCAGGGGGCGAAATGGGGGGTACTGGGCTCAGAAGCGTGGTATGGAGGCGCTGAAGAAAAACGGCCTTGCGCAGTAGATTGTGTAGAAAGGACATATGATTATATAGTAGACTATAGCAAACTATAACATTCGACAAAATTAGTCAAATCACAATGTTTTTCGTTGCGCGCATCGCGAAATATCCACTAGCAATGCTCCCATCAATGAAGCGGTTTATTTAAATCATGTAAAATGAATTTGGCGTACTTTCGGAATGATTGCCAATTCCCCGTTAAAACACTCCCGTCACGCTAGCTACTCCAAGTCGTTTCGACACTTTCCTATCTTTTCATAGTATCGCAATTTTGTGTGTTTTGAAATGATGAAAATAATAATGAACTGATACTTATACTGATTGCTCGGGTCATTTTCCACAAAATGTTTTAAATTAGGTATTGTATCCCGCAGCGCACTGCGTATCGATATCGAAAAGGCACTGTACTGTATAACGTCTGAGAGTGATTCCTTTTGTACATTGAAGATGTTTTGAAGGTTTTTGGCTAAAATGATTAACTAAAATACTTGTATTAGAGAGCTACAAAATTAAATCGTCCGAATATTTCTTCATCGTATCGGAGAGGAGAATTCGGGATGTGTACATCGATCTCGAACCAAATGCTATGAGCCCGTAAGCCTTACCCGATGGTTATTTTAACAACCTGGATTTGATCCCTAAAATTGCACATACAATTATACCGGTAATTAGTCGAATGGTCTAATAGTGAAGTCCCAACCCGAGACCGGACTTCGACCGATTGTTTTTTACTACTTTCCTGAAAATAGGGAGCGCTAGACCCAGAACATATTTGAAAGAGGGTGCTGGAGAAAAAAGGGTAAGAACCACTGTTCTAAACTAAAAGTTGTACACGATTTCAAATTGGTATTTCTTCACTAAATGTTCCCTCGAGATGGTATTTGTCTTGTGGGGCTCATATCACCAGGACAGGAACATTCGGCGGCAATCATTTAGGCGCCGATAGAAAATTATACATATATGTATATATATATCGATGTTGTCGGTCACCACAATGACAGTTCTTTCCGGCAAAGGTCTTCTCGCTGCTGATCGTTCTGGCACAGTTCTTGGAGCCACATGTCACATGACTTATAACTTCTTATGTGTTGGTGCGTCGTAGCGAGGTAATGGTCGACGCTGAAGGGCCCATTTCTATAAATCATGCGTAATTCTTGTTGGGGTAAGAGTATCCCTTTATAAAGATATTGGGCAACATGAAATGTTTGTCGTTTAAATTTTAGATATTTTCCCATTTCACGGACGCCCAGGCGAGACCGCCGAAAATTACATTTTTACTAAGTCACCTTGTTCAGGCTATTCATTTTGTTAAAGTCGCCAAGAATGATTTTTCCGGAACACCCTGGGTCAAGTTTGCAGACCAATGGGGTTGGGGTGAGTTACTTGTTTTGGGGGAGGGGGTTATCGCTAGGCTGTTTGTATTTGGGGGTGAAATTATTCCTGCATTGCGTAATTTTCTTGCTGTGTACCGGGGAAAAAATATATTTTTTGGCGGAATCGCCAGAATTTCCGTGAAATGGTAAAGAAACAAATTTGACAGCAATGCAGGAACTAGGTTACATTACAGAATCTTTCGAGTATCTCACATCTTACAAATTCAACGAAAATTATGAATGCAACTTTTTAATGCAACTTTTGTCAAAATTAAATGCTACTTTCTCCCGATTTTAGCGCAACAAAAACTTATTGCCCTAGTAAACATAAGTCTGACTTGAAAGCTGGTCTCGTAGCAGGCATATACTTGTTAAAATGAAATCTTTTTATGTGTGATGTTTTGATCCTGAGATGCTATTGAAACTCAAATTTTGCTCGCGGTCCCAAAAGTTTAAGAAAAACTGATTTAAAGTTATTGAACTGCTATGAACTTACAAATTAGATTGAGCTAAAGAGACGAACACACGGACTTTCTCGGCTCTTTTTATTTACTCGCGAGACAGCAAATGGGTAATTGAAATAAAAAATAAATAAAAAACGGAACATGATTTGAAGCTGCGCATCATAAGGTAGCGAGCTATAATGTGCCTACTCTTTTTGATGATTTTAAAGCTTAATTTCCAAGCAATCTTGCAGAAGCACCCCTTCGAGGACCTGCTTTTGTGGAGTTGAATAAAAAAAGGTCACGAATTTCATCCGACTTCTAATTTCCCCACTTTTTACTTGAATTTAGTGGTGATGACTAAAAAACAATCAACCACAGAATGACCCGCTCGAGCTTCCGTATTAGCCTACCTATTTCCCGTCATTTATTCCAATTTTCAGTCGAACCTCCCATTATTCTAGCTGCGATAGATGTAAAGGAGAACGAATCGACAAAAAGGCGGACGCTTAGGCGTCCTCGGAGGAGACTTTGAAAAAGCTGAAAACGGAGGAACCCTAAATAAATATAGCACTCGCTGAAGTAACGGGATACCGTGCTTTCGTTCTGTCATGCATGACAAACACCAATGAGTCTATTTGGATGCTGGATAATTAATGCAAATTGCGATATTGTATTTATGGCAATTACATGTCCAAGGTAGATTTTATGAGACGAAAACGAAATAAATGTCGAACTTCATCAGATGCTTCAGTCTGGAAGTGTTCTGCAACGTATTCAATGAATTTTTTCATATTTTTGTATATTAATACATCGAATAATGGAGTCTTACATGGGGTTGTGGGCCGCACCTATTAGATCAACTCCTAGTGTGTTCTGATCCGAATACTGTTTTAAAGTATTGAACGTTATTCCAAGTAACATTACAAGTTTTGTTTGAGACTGCGTCTAAAGCGTTATGCATGACTACGGTGACGGGTATAGGGACCAAGTGGGCAATCTATAGGGTGATTACAATAGTTACATTCCTAGAATTTAGTTTAAATCAAATTTTCACGCCTCAAATATCATGTCAATGTTGCACAATAACAAGAATGCACCAAATAATGAAACGGTAATACATTGTCGTTGCAAAAGGAAGAAATACTCTAATACAGTGCCTTTCAACCAGTAGGATGGCACGCATTTGTGCCGATGACAAAAATTGTAAATAATTGATACTTTTTCTTACGTGGGATAATTCAAATAAAGCTGATAAGAAATTCAACTCAAGTGCAGTGCCTCGCTGACTTTTGTAGTTGCGAGGCAATTGTAAAAACTTCACAGTGGCTGGTTGACCTGTCACTGGAACGCCGGGCTCAGAATATAATCAGATTTTATTTATTCATTAATCCTGTGGTCCTGCACCGGTGTGCCGCGGCAGACTAGTGTGCCATTCAGATCTCGCAAGGGTGCGGCGACAGATTTCGTCGGGATTTTGAAATTGCGCGTAAAATAAATCTAGTCTATAGCAAATGATCAATAATCTATATCGGGCTCGATGAGAAGTTTGTACAATTGATAAAACAAAATTGCTGTCATGCCTTCAGTCAATATCCCCGAGCGTGCCTTGGAGGCTGGATTCAGTTATACACAATACCTTACGTAGAAGAGCAAACATGGCAGCGCCTGCGTGACAGTGACAATGCATTTTTCAAATCCTCTACGTCTACTAATCACGAGCGAGAAATGAACTCTTTTGGAAGTGTTGCTCACTGTTCAGTTGTTTACGTTTACAAATTCGAATGACAAACACAGCCATCCACGTTGCGATTGCTAGATAACGAGCCGGCACTGCCGTTAAAATGTGGGCTTGGAGCGCAACTTTATTTCGCCAGCTACGTTTTTGACTATTGAGAAGTAAAGTTGATGGAATTATATCAGTTAACCAATCTTCCCGCGGCTGAGGATATTATCTCGGCTTGTTGGGACTATAATTGAACTGCTGGTTGCTACCAGTACAACTATATTGAGGAATGGCTAATGGCTATCCTCATCCACACGCGTGTTACACGATCAGCGTGGAAATGCGTTTGGCATCCATATACTGTAAACGACTTTCCGCCTTTACGCTTCTGTATTCGGTAGGAGCGATCCAACCCAACCTAGGTGAATAAATGCGTACAAGCATTCGAATTTTTAATAGCTGCTGTGACAGGGTTTCATAAATTCAAATAAGCAGTTGAATCCGTATCCAGAATAGTCCATGAAATCACGAACATCACAAATGATTCAGAGCAAACTCACTACAGATATTTTGCAACCAAGTCAATCATGAGAATGAAAACGCATGCATTGGTATTGTGATAACAAAATATCATTTAGTGTCTCAAATTTTTGAGACAGTGGCATTACCTGGGAGCAAATTCATTGGTTACGTCCATTAGCATGAAAAATGATTAAAACAAACCGTTACAACTTGTTGAAAACTTATCAAATTATGGTTTGTTCATTCCAAATTTTATCAAATGATGGTTTGTAAATTCAAAATTTTATTATTGTTAAACAAAACAAATGTCTCATTATCACTACCATTACCATGAAAACCAACCAAAGAAAATGTAACTTTGGATGAAATTTATAGCAAAACGGTGCAAATCGATCTAAGTTTGTATGGCCTAGAAAACAGAAAAATTACCTGATTCAATGATAAGACATGCACTCGGGTCTAGGATTAAATTCGTTGGTCTCTCAATTTGGCTTGAAGAAGAAGAAAGTTGACTTCCTGAACCTCATTTTACTGAAAATAAAATTGATTGCAAACAAGATTAGACAGTAAATATAGTAAAATAAATTCTATGGATGGGGTTAGAATCGTTGTTCCTATGGTTTAGATTTCCATTATAATAATTGACATGGGCTTTAAATATAACTATCAATCTAAGATGCTTTCGCTTCTTCGAATTTAGACGAGAAAATATATCAGACAAAAGACACATCGATCCTCTTTAGTACAAAGGTGTTTGGTTCTTTTTCGTCATTGCAGTGATTGTAACTGTTGCCAATCTTTCAAAATCCTTATTTATCCGATTAAATTTAAGTAACGCAATTAATTGGTATTAGCAGGTTATAGGAAATGCTTGTAATTTGATGTTCACCTAGTCCGTTATAGTTCAGTAAGCAATCATTCAAATGCAAGTTACCCGATCTCATTTTGTTCAACTACACCCCTGTCCAATGTACGGACACAGATGAATCCCTTTTCAGCTCATATCGCATTGTCCGTCGGCTACTAGATAGTTTGTGAGAAAAGTATGACTTACATAATCGCATGTTTCCATAGCTTCTTGAGACAAACGTACTTATCGCATAAGATGACTGCATCGGTAAATAAAATCCGTCACGAATGACTCCTCATGTCCCTGTCAACATTGTGTGATAGCGCAGGCGCGGTAGAGCCATATGGTTCTCTTTTCGAGGTGTAGACATCAGTTGGACGAAAATATATTTTTCTTACATTTGCAATACTGAATGTGTACGATACACCCAATTGAAGAGCGCTGGTCTAAATGACGTCCCAATAGTGCATTCCGACGTGAAAATGTGACGTCGTGGTGGTCACTAGGGTTGGGACTTCGGGATCAAATTTGAAATCCCGGGATCGGGATTATCCCGGGATTTTCGCTTCTCGATCCCGGGATTTCCCGGGATTAGAAAAGTAGTTAAATAGGGAGTCTCGAACTCAAATTTGCTCATGGGCCAATTTCGTAGTTTCTGATGACGCGGCGTGCCACAGCCTCAAATAGGGGTATCCTACAATATGTATTTCCAAGTAGGCCTTATTTGACGGACCTTGTAGACTGGCATTCCATACACATTTTGAAAATCTGATTCACTATAGTAATATTCACGTTTACCGCGCCAAAGTCATATTTTTTAATATTTTAATAAATATATTGTTGTGTTTGGCATAATTGGGGTAAATAATGAGTTATAGACGGTTAGACAGCATGCCTGACGACAAATGCATCATCTCATCGTGAAAGCTATCACGTTATAATTTCGCAGCCAGCATACATTTGACGTGTAATAGCGATTCAAGTTTTTGGAGTGGTTTTAGAATGAATTTAAGTTCTAAAATCCGAATTAAGATATTTTCCAGTTACATATTGTCGAATACTCGAAAATTCAAAATGCCGACGCGTGTTTTAAACCACTGTTTTAGACAATCAGCCGAGTTTGTCACACTGCTTTATTATCAAAATAAGAGATACGGCGCTACATAAGCATTGGTAGATGCTGTTTACAAATCCCGGGATTTCATTGGAATTAATCCCGGGATCGGGATTGCTCCTAATCCCGGGATTCCGGGAACGGGATTTCCCGCGGTCTCAACGCTAGTGGTCACACACAGTTTGTATTGGGTATAGAAATTAGGCATGGTTAACTAAGCTTACGCATTTCAAATTATTCGGAAGAAAATATGAAGTACAGTGGCTCATACCTGCATATTTTAACGTTGGTATCAGTAGGCCTATTGCGCGCGGCGTCATTTAATAGTTGCAAAATGTTCAATGACGAATTCATTAAATCTGGAATACGTACAATGGCAGCGTTGAGTGAGATTCGTGATCACATCTAAAACATCTAGCCTGCATCTCTATACATCCCAATTCTGAGAAAAGTCTCGATGCTTTTTAATGTGCTGAAACCACGCTCGCATTCTGCGGATGAAATCGGGGGGGGGGGTTATATGATATCAGAAAAGCTTGTTACTGCAGCAGAGTTGATAGAAAGCGATTATTCAAGTATTGGAATTTTGAAAGTTCACTAGTGGTTACTACTTCGGGAAAAGATGTATTGGAATATAAACAAGTCAACTCGAGCCGAGCAATGTCTACTATCGGGTAATATCGAGACACCGTTGACCGTTTGCAGTAGACCACATGCTTCAGATCACGATACCCAATTTCGTCCCAACTAGAGACACTACCTCGGGCACCAGCAGTGTAAAAGTGTATAACAAGACGTCCTTATACTCGTTTATACGACATCTAGTCATTTTTATCGGAATACTTTGGGAAAAGGTAAGAGTACGATTAGATAAATGGACGATTTCTTGGCTGATATGGACCGAGTCTCTCCAACACATCATTTTGAATAGTCTTTGAATAACTAATAGACGAAAGCGGCCTCGGAACAAAATAGAAGGTTTTCGGGTTGAAACTGGAGACTGTGACTCAACACAAACGGCTTACTGTCTAAAAGTCTGCTGCGAAATCGAAATAGGAAGATATATTACCGAATAACTACGTGAATGAAAGCCGTAAACTTAGTACACTGTTACATGACATCATCGAGAAGTAGCCTCAGGACTAAGGCTGGGCACAATGAGTATTCGAATCGGAATCGAGTAATAATGCTAATTATTCGAGTCGAGTCTCAAAGTTGCTCGGTAATTTGATGAATGGGAGATAGTAAATCGCCGTTTCTTTATTTTGAGCGGCTTCGAAAGAACAGACAGTGAAAGCTTGTCACGAGCGTTACCGGGGCATGCCCCGGATCGGCATTTACAAAGCGGAACCGCAGATGATAATTCAATTTTCGCAGAGACTTCGCTATATATGGGCATTTACAAGTGAAGTGCCCCAGTTGCCCCATAGGACGAGCCGACACTGGAGTCATGCCACGAAAGTTCTACTAACTCTGGAGACATCCCACTGTAATATATTCCACAGAAAGTAACTGCGATAAGTGGATGTTCGTACATTCCGAAACTCAGTCACTACAAGACCGTTCGGTCAACTGAATATACATTCACACCTGTATTACTACAACCGTACCGTCCATTTTAAAGCCCGGGCATGGTATGGTATGGTATGGTATGAAAAGAAATTTCGGTATGGAATATGGAAGAGTGCAAGTATGGTATATGCTATGGAAATTTCCTAAGTACGGTATGGATGTGTTTTCCATCCATACTTTTTCCATACTTTGACAGTTTTTCCAGTACCATGACAGTGATTTCGATTTGTCAAATTGATTGCTTACCACATGAAATCGCTCACTGTATATGTTCATATCTGAAATTATGATTCATGACTCACACAGCCCGGTCGACATCTATTTGAAGACAACAAAGTTTCCCGTCGCGCATATGAATGAAAATAATATTATTGATAATTATTCTGATTTTAATATCATCAAAATGAATAATATTCGACCGCTGTCGCGTTACAATTGCATTTCACCTATCGTAACTTCCACTATGTAAATAACCAAAGTAGTTCTAAAATCGTAGACTCTGAGAATGTAGAAGTTACATCAATATTTTTATCAAATTTTTGAACTTGGAAATAATTTTCTGCGCTTTGATTGGGTGATCATCGCGCAATATCAAAAACAATTTTACATTGTATAAAGGTTTGGAACCTATCTTATAATTTGACAATACCTTTGTTTTATGTAATTCTGTAGATGAGGTTATGCTAGCAGTGCGTTACCACACTAGATTTACATGTCGTGAGCAGGACTGTAACTGCCGCACCACAAACCCCCCAATTTTGGGGGGAGTACGAACTCGAAGGGTGCCCAAAATTATTTCGTGAATTAGCATAAATTTTAGAGTATTCTTTGAAAATTTATGCAACTTTTTAAAAAAAATTCGCGTCAAATATCTTCATTATTTGGTACTCTTCCCCAAGATAAAACTCGCGTTGGCCATTACCGCGCCACGACGCACCGAGACATATAACGATATAGTACATATTACATGCGACCCCAAGAAGTGTGCCAGAACGATCGGCAGTGCGATAACCTTGGCCAAAAAAGACTGCCTTCACGCTGACCGAAAACTTCGTTATATATACAAAATAAATATAGGCTTAATCGTCCATAGGCGCCTAAATGACTAGCGCCGAATGTTTCTGCCTTTGGCCATCTGAACCTCAGAAGACAAATACCATCCCGCAGGGAGACGTTATATGCCAGTGAAGAAATAATAATTTAAAATCGTGTGCGTCTTTAAGTGTAGTTTGAGCGATTCTATATTTTTTGATATAGCAGACAGGAGGCAGGGTTGTAACCAAGTCACAAGACTTCGAGTCACAAGTCAATCTCCCTTTTACAGTTTTGACTCGAGTCAAGTCGAGTCATTTTCAATTCACCAATGAGTCAAGTCCGAGTCCAAGTAAGCGAGCAGAGGGTCTCATCCAAAATAATTAGAATATATACGCCGGAACATTTCCACACATCAAAAATAGAATATCACTTGAGAGGCTGATCAAGTTGCGAAAGTATGGAAAAAGTATCAAAT
The DNA here is from genome assembly GCA_000444245.1 of Botryllus schlosseri. Lineage (NCBI taxonomy): Eukaryota > Metazoa > Chordata > Ascidiacea > Stolidobranchia > Styelidae > Botryllus > Botryllus schlosseri. Next base: position 4,272 of record ATSW01129012.1, on the reverse strand, counting down.
ATGGTATGGAAGAATGTTGGTATGGTATGGAAAATTGTCAAATATCGTATGGAACGATTGGGTGGGTATGGAGTATGGAGGATTCTCATTCCATTCCATATCATACCATACCATGTCCTGGTTACAGCAAGATCTCAGATCAGCCAAACAATGCCCTGTCTATTCTGTCACAACAATATTTCCAGTTTATGTTGCACCGTATTCCGGTACCTCTTGACGAATTTCACATTCTGTGCAACAAATGCAATAGTTCCTGTCCTGTCACGAATGGCATGATCATCTGGTTTTAAACACATATAATTCGCATCTACCGTAGTAAGGTTTTTTTAAGAAAAAATAGCTTTGAAGCTCAACTACAGTCGTGGGCTGGCTTCAAACCCCTTTTTCTCTCGCAGGCCAGNANCTCTCCTGATACCAAAATGTTTTCATCCTAATGAAAACCATTGTTTTTCAATGGAATGCCTCTAAACNTATACATTANCGAATATGATATACTACGGATCATTTTGACTCNATTTGTCTAGCAACTTTTNATTCGCAAACAACGGAATGNCGAAAACGATANTGAGCCACCGGCACAACCGGCTTTTATCCCTAACATTGACANNTTGGTTATNNTCGTTAATGTGTTGGAAGGGNGTNCNTTATTATCAAGTTCATATATATTANTCCATGTCTTCGGTCACCATATATCAATGGTGGGTGANTCGAGTANAGTACNTGCTATACTTTTTTCGTCTTTTTCGTATGAACTGACTTCACTCATCGCGTCAGATTCACTGGTGACACGGAGTAAAATTTACGAGGGAATTTCAAGTCAATAAGTTATCGGTGAATACAAATCGCTTTATCGTGAATACGTCCGGATTGTTGGCGATATGCTGATATTAATTGTGATAGCAACTATAGTCGTTTTATTGATTCTTCATTGTTATATTACAAATATGTGTTGACCACAAAAAGCATGACCGTAGGTTACATAATACATTGTCGTAACCTACGAGTAAAGTAATCTAATAGTCATGTTTCTCTCTTCTATCGACTGCTCACAGTGCCCATTGCTCACCGTAACCAACCCCCTTTCAATCGAACTGGTCTACAAATTTCTAAAATATTTTTGTACCAAAACTTTTAATGATCGATTCAGGCTAATATTAGGTTGCTGAATTCGATTCTGTGCTCAGAATATCTCTATCACGTGAGATTTTGTCCTTATGCATTTTCTCATTTTCATAAATTACTCGAATTTCGGCTTTCGTTAGTGACATTACGGTTAACGTACAATACTAACAGATCAAATATTGATATTGAAATCATCTATCATGAAACCTGGGTTGTTGTAGTACAGAATGGGTGAGTTTTCGGAGAACTTGAATACAGTGGTTCTCTATCTTCTTGCATTCAGAAAGTCTTTTCGACCCATAAAACCACACTGGTCTACAAATTTCAAAAAACGTTTGCCCAAAACATTTTAATGATTGATGTAGGCTAATTGTAGGATGCTGAATCCGATTCTGTGCTCAGAATTTCTCTAGCACGCCATATTTTTTCGGTATGTATTTTTCCATTTCCTTTTGATGTATCAAATGTCGGCTTTTGTTAGCGACAATACGAGGAGCGTACAACAGCAACAGATCACATATTGTTATTGAAATCATCTATAATAATGAAACCCGGGTTGTTGTGGAACGGAACAACTTTTTGGGTAAACTTGAATCCAGTGGCTCTCTATTAGGGATGGTGTGAACGCGAGGTTCACGTTCGCGTTCTGTGTGTGAACCTCGGAAATTTAGAGGTTCGCGTTCACAACAGAACCTTGGTAGGTTCTGCACTGTGAACCTTTTTCATATATTACAATTTTCACTTCATCGTTGGTTCAAATTTATTTCATTTCAACAGTAGGCCACGCTATGCATGGCGCTATAGGCATACAAAATCAACACTAAACGAGCATGTACCTTTACAATCACAAAAGTTTTACTTGCTTTGTTGCAAAAGTTTCCTCGAAATATCCAACTTTCCGTTTGTAAATGTCTATTGACTTTCTGCTGCGAGCTTGACCCACAATCACAAAATATCACGAGCGAAATAAGCTACGTAGTCAGCGAATGATGTTTATTCAACTAATCAATCTAGCAGGCGTATGGGGTCAATCTTGACTTCATATGTTTACTGGATCATTAAAACCAAATCGGTGCGATTGAGGTGTTGGCTACTGCTGTATAACTTGTTAATGGGGTAGGCCTACTATAGGTAGCAAGTATAGAAACCCGTTGCACACTCTGCTCAATATCAATGTACTCAGACGCCGAATACATTTTCCGATCAGTCATACGAAAAAGGTGACTCGAGTCTGACTTGAGTCAAGTCATAACTCGAGTCATCCAAACACTGCTACAAGGCTATATCTACATCTTCCTCGCCCGACGGCCTATGCACATCATGTAGGCCTACTCATGGTATGCATATGCGCAGATCGTGTGTATGTATATCATGAGTCGGTGTATATGCCGCAAGAACATCAAGGATAAAAATAAACTACGTCCCTTCCTTTCCTTATATTCCCTGGTAAGTCCTCGTCAAAATTGTTGGCAAAGCGACGGAAGATATTGATTTTATGGGATTATTATATCATTTGATTGCCCCAGTCGATACATTTGGCGACGTTTAAAACGTCAATATGTATTTCAGCATTGTGACGTAATGTTGCCCGAGTCGTCGCTAGGTATCATGTACATTAATATAGGCTATCATTTCATTGAAGGATAGATTGGAATTAGCAATATGACGCCCCGTGACGTCATGAGGTTCACGTTGGACGACGTGGACCCGCGTGTGTTGTACTTGTGCGCTTTTGATTTCGGGATAAAGAAGTCATTGAAGTATTTGGGCGTCGAAGCGTCCAGGCGTCGAATACTTCTGTCCTTGCAATCTGAGCACCGCGCTATAAACGCGACCCGCAATATATGCAAGTACCAACTAAATTGACCGAATTCATCCGTTTAGTTTGAAATAGTTTCGCTCGGTTACATCATAAATGCACTGCACGCACAGGCACATGTACATTGTACACTGATTTTTCATTACAGAAATGTCAGAAATGTCCATCTTGCGTTCATTGTTACAACGTTACCTAGTATGATTATGATTATAATGAATATGACACATTCGGATTACACATCATGTTTGATTCTGCAAATGCACTCATGACCCAATATGACCAGTTTATGGATAACAAGAAAATGCGGGAGTGTCAAGCAATCGCTGCTCAATGAAGCTCCATCTGCCGTGCATGGACGGACGCCTTTTGATGCTTTGTTTATACCAGTGGTTCTTAACGTTTTTTCCTCCAGCGCCCCCTTTCAAAAATTATCGTGCTCCAGCCCCCCCCCCCATATTGTAAGGACTGTAATAAAGACAATGAGTAAGAGGGAGGGCCGTAACAGCACATCGTAAACCCCCATAAAAACGATTGCCTTGCGCACCCATAGCGTGATAAACCAAACTTCTGAGGGCTTCGCCCACAAGAACCCCGTAGCGTGATTTCGATGGTCAGCAAAGTTTGTGTGGCCTGGTCGCCCTAGTTACCAAAATATTCTATGATGCATGAATGAATAGGTGGTAATTACATATATAAGTCACTATAATTTTTTTATCCTCTCAGCCCACGTAATCAGATTTACGAGTAGCACTGAGTGAGCTGTTGTATGGGAAAATAAAGGGCACGTAATTAATAATCAAACATATTCGGGCGTTCCAGTAGGTACAATTAATTCGTTACCAGGGCCGTAACAGCACTTCGTCACCCCCCCACCCAAAAAAAACAACGTTGGTCGTGGGCCACCCATCGGGTGTTAAACCAAACTTCCGGGGGGCTTCGCCCGCAGACCCCCTTCGGCTATCCGCTATTTGCTGATACTAGTCTTCTACATTGGGTGTCCATTTACTGAGCCAGCTATTCTTGCCTAGACGCAGCAAGCGCGAAAAATTTCAATTACTAATGATTGAATTGGTCAATATGGTCGGGAATTGCATGTATATCAATTTTTATCCTCTCTCTGCTCACGTAAACAGATTTACCGGTTGAGCTGAGTGATGTGTGATTGAAAAGGTAGGACCCCTCAATAACAATTATACGTCTTCGGGCATCTACCCGTAGGCAGGAACGAAACGGCACTTCGTCAGGCCCCCCGAAAAAACTTTGGTCTTGGGCTCCCATAGGGTGATAAACCGACCGCCCCCATCACGTTGTTCGCTTTTGCCACGAAATCA
>ATSW01129008.1:0-13194 GCA_000444245.1 Botryllus schlosseri | reverse complement strand
CTACCGTTGTAGACGGCCCATTGTCTGCTCATTGTGAATCATAAACATTCAAATGAAATAGGTTGACATGGTGTTATGCTCAACGTACCGCAATATCCTAACTGAAGCACGACTGCGTGGGCATTGCATGGCATGATGAAAAATTCTGATGTAGACACCATTGCCAACATGGTTTGTCACCAGCAGTGTACACACAACTTCAGTGTTGTCAGCCAACAACTGCTGCTGTTAAACGTTCTTTCTCCATTCTTGGCAACCTACTTAGTAAGGACAGACACTTTCTGCCCGAAAATGTAGGAAAGTATCTTTCGTTGTACTACAAAAAATATTTCAATTATTTCTACTGGAATTCTTCTGGGCCAGATTTCGTTAAAATAAAGTTTTTTCTTGTAAAAATTTGTCAGTTTTTGAGACAAAAAAGTTTTTCAGGCGTGTTTTCAGGCCAAACTACTTCGTAAGGACAGATAGTTCCAACCAGAAATTAAGATAAGTAGTATAATTCTAACATTATTCGGGAAAACACCTAATTTGATTAATGAGGTTTAAGATTAATGAGGTAAAAAATGTCAAAATTTTGATTTTTAGGTCAAAATCCCGTTTTTTAGGTAAAAAAAAATCTGCCTCGTTATCACGTTGCGACATAGGAATACTTGTTTATGCTCATTAATCTCCACACCAGATTGCAAGACGATTGCTCGTCTCTCGCGAGAGAGAACAACGACCTCAATAACGAGATTGACGAACTCACGTTGGAGAGAGACAACGAAAGAAAACGGGCAAACGACTTTCAAGCTCAGGTCAAAGTCATGGAGAACGATCTTTATGCCAAGGTTTGTTGGATAAACAGCTTACAGCTGCATACAGTCTATGCAAACCGCCGACCCAATTTTGAATTGTCAGTGAATGGGATGAGCCAAGTTCAGATGTGCGTGATGCAGATTTTCCGTCGAACATAAGTTTCCCATACCCATGCGCCTTTGCAAAACAGCTCCAAGAATAGATTAGTGTCAAGCTCATCCATCACAGTGAAATGAGGTTTGAAGATGTAAATAACCTGCCTAGTTTGTTGTATTTTTTCATTCAATTGCATACACTTTATGTAACTTAATGTGCAGATCTGCTTTAGACCCAAGAAAATAGAGGGGTATTTTTTGAAATAACTCTGTTTCTCACCTCAGGACAAAGAACTGCAAGACGTCTGCAAGGAGTACGACAAAGCGGTCGGTCAGCGCGACAACGCCGAAATCAAACACAGGCGATGCAACGACGAGCTGAACGACCAGAAGCTGGACATGATTTCGCTCACCAGCGAAAACAAACGACTGACCGACAAAGTCCAGGACCTGGACCGGGAAATCATCAACTACATGCAGGTAGGAAAGCAGAGACGTGGGAGTGCGTTGTTGTGCCTCACTTGAAATCTGACTGTGTAACACGGCATACATTGATTCGTAATCGCCCATTATTCCAGGGGTTCTTAACATGAGGTCCACGGAATATCTTCAAGGGGTCCATGAAAGGCCAACGTTGAAAATATAATTATAAAGCTACATTTTCCTTGATAACATCTGACATTATTACTCTTTGAAATCTTTTATATGTAGTTTCAATACGGTGACTTTCTGAGGGAATATTGCCGCCCAAATTTTTTTCACACGTTTGTCTTCCATGTGAGACCAGATCATACTCAGAGTTCAGTACTCTTTTTGTAAACTGAACTGAACTGAAGTCGAACGACGTTTTTGCGTTTAGAACGAGAAGGCCCTGGAGGCGAAAGTGAACGATCTCAAAGGAGCGATGTTGAGGATGGAAGGCGACATGAGACACGCGGAAGACGAAAGGAAGATTCTCATTGACGACGTCAACTCGGTTTCCAACATAAGATCCAAAGTGGAATACGCAAAAGACCAGGCCCTTCGGCAGTTGGACGCGAAGACAGCGGAACTGGAAGAGGTAATAGAAGTTTATCAGCATGGTTTCGAAGTCTAGAACTTCGGAATTACGCGAAACTGCTGGCCATCAGTAATGGAATACTACTCGANGGAGCCATAAANGAATGCATCGGTCCGACTCGAATACGTTTAGTACCAGTGCTAGTTTAAGTAGTCAACATTTNCNTGGTGTCTTAGGAGGGCCTGTNATCAAAGTAGCACAGCGCTGTATTACTGCACTGGACCTTTATAAACAATAAACCTTTGAAAATACAAGTGATACAGTANATTTATACGTAATTACAAGTAGAAGTAGCAATTTCCAAAGACTACTGCAAGTAGAAATAGAAAATGAAGGTAGGAAAAGCCCACGAGTAANTAGTTCGAAAAAGGAAATTTGGTCGAGCGGTTACATGGTCTTATCAGTTGAAAATGGTAGTGAGCATCTTCGCGGCTGACACGAAATGACCCTACAAATAGATGCCATTGTCNACATTATATTGAGTGACCCTGATACAGGGGCTATTTGGCATTCNACNTCACAAAATCCNCAAAGTGTNAAAGCGAGTNGTTTCACCTAATTAACTCTCAGGTNGAAGTTNAAGTAGTAACAAAACCTACTTGAGTACAGCTAATCCATCACNTAGCTCTTTNTTAAGCAAATGAAAGACAGAACCATACTAGAAATAGTTTTATAGCATGTNTTTTTCAAAATCATTCNTTACCGTTTAGCGCAATACTTGGTAAAAGGTGCATGGAGAAATGGAAAATGTTGCAACATAAAATTTCTGTTAACTGCTTAAAACATACTACATATATTCTGAGTATTTTGGAAGCTCCCGGAAGCTGTGGAAATAGTTGTAAAAGTTGCAAAAGTTTGCCCTGGTAGTCATCCATCTGTTGTCAAACTCAAAATGAGCACTCACAAAGATATCGACCGCCGGCAGTAACTCTGACGTTATCTCGTTTCGACATTTCGACCACTCGTATTTCGCTAGACAAACGCGACCTTTCTGTAAATCATCATAATAGTTACTTGACTAACATTGACCTCTTCTGTTCTCTTTCGTCCTCGACCCCCAGCTAAAAGCGAACTACGAGGACCTCTCACGGGAGCTGAACATCGTCCACAAGCACCTCGACGACGAACGGGCCAATTCGAAAAAGCTGGAGGACACCGTATCGAATTCGCGCGAGAAGGAATTCCAATCGCAGCTGGAGTCGCAGGAATGCAAGTCGGAGACGCAGATGCTGAAGGACAAGCTGCTGTTGGCCGAAAGCAAATCGTGAGGCGCTAAACTGTTTCGGGGTCGGCCTCGTCACCGAGCGCCGTGTGTCAGAGTTGGATAACTAGGAAATTTTCCGCTTTCCAAATTAGATTAGAATTATAGTCACACATTTTTTTTCAAATTAGATTAAAATTTGAATTTCTGAAATCGCACTGATGGCGCTTTAAGTACAGCATAACTCATTTCGGATAGATGTTATGGCTTTGACGTATTCATGTCTTATGCTTAATTACTGATAATTTTCCGTGTTCATAGTAAGGTGGCCATGCTCTATCCTTAAGCTACTCTCGATTTGAAAAAAATTGAGAATTTCGGAGACGTTTTGTGTTCAAAAACAGGTCTAGTCGGAAAACGAAGTTTTATGAAGTACCAGGAAGTAGTTCATTGCTGACTGATTCCAAGAAATGTCAAATACTACTGGGTACGATTCATAATCTTGATATCGATAATGGTGAAGTGAGGCAAAGTAATGCACTCCGTTGTGGTCAACACCAAATGGTTCAATGTTACAGTTTTCAAGGTTTTATCGAGCAGCACAATGCAGGGTGCTCGCAGCACCTCTATGCAGGAAAATTGGAATTCGACTTCCTTCAAATTATCTAATCTTTTGATTATGAAACTATTTTTTTTCTTTCAGCCAAAGTATTGTCCGTGAACTGTCTTCGATGAGAACAAAGATCACCCAGCTCGAGTCAGAGCTTGAGGCAACTAGGCGACATCTTACCAATGAGAGATATGAAAGGTNTGTGGCTGACGCAGANNGANTCGTGACGCTACAAATATGATTAATTTTCAAAAACAANATATTGATCTACCGTGCTACAGGGGCTATTTGGTATGGGTAATATGACNATTTGATGAAAGTTATGCAAACAAATACGAAAACTATTTTCTACTTCACACAAGCCAGATTNAAAGATTGAATGTAGAATTGTAAAATAACGATTGGTGTCCGTTTCNAGTAGGGTCATATTCTGTGAATAAGATTGATGAATAAAAAATTCTGCTATAATGAATAATAATGCTNCTTGTAGTTGAACATACATATGCCTACAATCCACAGATATTGCGAGCTACGGTTACAAGTAATGACAAAAAATAGCTCANTTATGATTTAGATCAGCAGCCATTGATTTTTAATGCTTCGATGTTAAAATCATCATGTTTCATTTGACGAGCACAAAATTCCAATATATAGCAAATATCAATGACCTGACATAAAATCACACTATTCCTGGTCGACGAATGTTTAGTTTATGTCATCGTACCAGGAAAAAGTATTTGTTCTTTTACAAATCAATCAATTAAATATGTGCAATAATTGATTACGACGACTTCGTATTCTCTGGTCTCGAAATATCAGGAAATCTCAGTATTAGCCCGCGGCCTTGGCTAGTTTGACAAATTCTTCGAACTCCTGAACAGAACGCGTTGCTCAAATGCTGGTGCTAAGCTATATAGTGATTTNAGATCCATCTGAAGCATTCAGTGCTTATGGAAGACAATTGTAATNATAAATTGCCGACTGTACAGCTTATTGTCATGAAGCAGCATTCNATAATGTTTATATTAATACATTAAATTCAGTGTGAGCATATAACAGGGATATATTTNAGATGATGAGAGTAATAACTANTTTCATTAAAGAAGACGATTAANGTCNGCTGCGTTACGCTAATCATTTTCGTTCGGCGTTTTCGTGACCATAATATCGGCAAACTAGCAAAATTCTCTCGTAACANCTGAAATCTTTCGTGGAACATCGNTTGAAAAACACCGACCGAGAGAATTANGACTACCTATGTTAGTNAATCATTGTAATGAAGTTTAATAGTATGAAAATTCCAATCTTTCGTGGAACATCGGTTGAAAAACANCGACCGAGAGAATTACGACTACCTATGTTAGTTAATCATAGNAATGGAGTTTAATAGTATGAAAATTTCAATTGTCTTCGCAGGGAAAGAGCAGTTCAAGAGCTCCACAGGCATGGTTTACCTTCTCCTGGTTTGTTTGGATATGGGAGCCCGTCCTCTCGATCTGGTAGCCCTACAAGAGCATCGTATCTGGATCACTAATGGAAGAAGTGTGTCCACTGTCTCGTGAATCTTGGATCATGAATACATCAAGCATATCATCATATTCTTCATCTGGATGTAGGCTGCAGATGCCCGGAGAAAGAAAAGTTATACCATCCATTCAAATCTACCTTTTTAGACTGATGGAATATGCATTTTATTCTTTTTCATCAATGCCCGCTAGTGGTATCTGTCTTCCTACTTCACCAAAGCGTCTTCCTTCACTGAATTTTGTACGTTTTACTGGAATGAGACACTTATAATGCTCAGTGTAGAGTAGTTAATTTTTGATAGAAGCAAAATGAGTTAATATATTATATATTTTTGTATGTTGGGAGTAGTTTTCCTTATCAAAATTTCATGACTCTGTTTTTGAATATATCTGGTACTGTTAGTGTATGATTGTTTATAGTCTCTTGACTAGTAGTGTGGAATGTGTCAGAGTTGCTCAACACTTTATGTAGCGACAGCAATCTTCTTTGTTGTGTCTGTTGCAATGTGTTGCTATTTGTTGTTATTGAATTGATAATTTCAGTCTGGAAGTTTTGTTCACGTAGTCAAAAGTTTGATGTCGAGGTATTGATTAGAACTGTAGGATATAGTCAATCTATTACAGCATGCAAGTACTTGACATGGAGTATTAAACCAGTTTTATTATTGCTTCACCGAGGAAATAAAGAAAAGATGTGATACGGAGGCATATATCTGACAAACAGGTTTAAGGTAGAATCAACGTGTCACTGTATTACGCTATCTCGGGTCGTGGTATTACCATCCTGTAGCTTCGGTTATGAGGCAATGCTATGCTAGATTAAAAAACTACTACGAATCGTTTCAACACCCATCTTTTCATAAATGGCAACCTTGTGAGGTTTTAATCTGGTCAACTTGAACTGACTGACTGTTTTAACCGACATTATGTCAGGATGAAAAACCTCTTGGATTTGAGATATAAGATTACTTATGCAGGTTAGTGATGAATAACGTAACTAGCTTGCTGTCGTAATGCTAAAAGAGATTACAGCAAAGTCCGAAGTTTCTATCTTGAATTTTTTTGATTATCCAATATCCATTCTGTCTTTTTACGTCCATAAAACATCTATAAATGAGCCAAAATCCTCTATTTGTCGTAATCCTTATTTTACCGTTTATAAATATAGTATCGAAATCGAAGAGAGGAAATTATTTTCAGAAGCCCCAGTTTCGTTCCGCGTAGCGTATAGTAAAGTCGAATCTTTGCGTCATTTAGTACAAAGTTTATGTGACGCTGTATAGAAGTTAATATTAGTCGAAATGAAGCATGTCCGTAATAGTATTTGGATCAGACTGTATGTGTTGAAAATTGAATTATCTACATAGGCCAACATTAGGCTTATATGACCTGCTCTCTTTCTCGTGAACTAAAGTTCATTTTTCTTTATGCCTGAATCGGACGTTTTCGGCTAAGTTGCTTTACTGCGGGTAACGTTGTTGCTATAGCGAGTTAGATATCACATTGAAACTTGTCATAAGTAAGCCTAAGCCACAGCCCACAGGAAACACCAGGACAGAGATGTTATTACTAGGGGGCCTGTGTTTTACGATTTTTAGCAAAATTCCAACTCCCGATTATAAATCCATCAGTGTATTACAGTTCTATATTCTTATTTAAGCATGTTTCTATATCGGTATCATCTGTAAAAAAATGTAGGCCTAACTGACTTGACATCTCGGTTAACAATGAAGGCTATGACCCGAGTATAATGCAATGTCTGAATCCCTGTATGAAATCGATGCCCCGTGCTTTCACTGTTTTATTATTTTTTATTAAATCACTTTAACTTGGAAAATCATCGCTGCTTGCATGTTATATTAGGCAAAACGTACCGAGATTCCAGTAGGGTCTGAATCTGACTTCAATAGGTTACAATGCAACTCGGAAGAACCATACACTATAGAAGACTTGGGTGTTTTGTATTTGCGACTGAAACCTCTGTTAAATAATGCTATTGTTTCAGCTAACGTCTGTTGGTCTATATTATGCACCCATCGTCTGGCTCCCAGCAGATTGTTCTCGAGTGCGCCAGTAGTTCTGAAGATGCACAGATGTCAAATTTTAAAAATGATGCAAACGAGGTTTCGGTTGACGACGAAGAATTAACCACGAGTGGCGAAGAAAGTACTGAATTACAGACGGAGGAGGATTCACATTGTATCGATGACGAACCTTCGACCACTTGTGTAACCCCATCAGAAACGGATAACTTGAATCACTTGTCATTTACAATATCCGAGGAATCCATCGTTCTTCCAGAAAGCAATTATATCCAAATGGAAAACACCCCTCCGACCTCATATAGCAATTCAAGGGAACTTCATATATTATGTGACGATTCATCATCACACGACACTTTACCACCATGTATGATTTTCGCGAATTCCGTTCCAGCGCCAAATGATGATTTCTTTGCCAGCAACGGCGAAGAATCGTCTATGGACTCGGGTCTTGGCTCGGTTGAATCGGTTTACCCAACAAGTGAAGATGACACAGTGTTATCTCCTATCAATTACAAAAATGAAGAGCAAACTCCTCAAGTCTCATCCACTAATGAAGTAGTCGATCAAAGCGGCGTTATCGCAAAGATCAAATGTGACTCGCCACCGACTGTGAAGTTGTTCGACGTTGGTGCTACGTTACTATCTGATACAGTACATACTCCCAATCAAGGTACATCCACAACTGCCACTAAAAGACCTCGAGAAGGTAAATATTATTAGGTTAGCAAGGCTAATGAGTTTATATTTGTAAGATGATGAACTGTATTACTGAGATCTGATGATTAATCTTTGATTACACAATTGAAGAGTATATTCATATTGAAATGAACTCATAAATTTTCGGCTGTCAGTCGTCTGGGGTAATCGTCAGCAACTAGTAGAGAATTGCAAAGAACAATGTATATCAACAATCATCACAAAATAATATTATGACGTCACCGGCATGAAATTTTGAATAATCAGGTGCGAAGAAAGCACGCAAGTTTGGTGTACCTTGATTAAATTAAATCTCTGATCTGCGACATCAGAATTGCAGTAATATATATACATGTTGATTTGGCTAATTTCAACTTCAATGCTCGATATATGATAAAAACCCAATTATTTCATGTGTAGTCCACCTGAATTATTACGTGCGTGAAACTATGGTAATGGTACTTACGTAAAGACAGCATAAATTGCCTTATTTATGCGGGAGCCTTATCTGTGAATTTTGTAACCCTAGAAAATTCCGACAATGAGGAGGGCCTCTTGACTGCCAGAAAAATACCTCGGAAAAAGAAGAAAGTCAATTTTCAGGATGTAACGGTGTTCTATTTTCCTCGTAAGCAGGGTTTCGTTTCTGTGCCAAGTCAAGGAGGCTCAACTTTGGGTATGTCACTTTATCCTTGTGTATATGATTGAATATTGCGGTACCTTTCCATGGTGGTACATTCAAGGGAGGGAAAATTGCAAGATTTGCTTATAGCTTGATCATGGTAATAAAAGTGTTCACTGCACCTATGATGCTACATTGTTTAATAATTGAATAACAATTTGTGGTAATGTTGGCGAGATCGGAAATTGGAATGATACTCTATACTCATATCTTCGCAAGAACTGGTGCGAATATCAACCAGAACTACTGATATAGCTGTTCTGTGCTGGAAAAGGCAATCCTGTGTTTATTTGGCGTGAATGGTGCAATGTAGTCTAGCCTACCATTCAGTAAATACTCGTAAATTACCTCCTGTAATATGATGAGTCATAGCTATGATAATACATTCACCCGACCGAGGCAGTGTTTACTAAGTGTCATTCGTTATTTACTACAGATACCTTTAAATGTATTTAGATGTTGATAGTTTCATTGACTATGACGTATTAGTAGTTTGATACTATTTGTGCAAGTAGGTATTATGTGGTATAGTAATACAGTTCGTTGCTTTATCGTAACATCTTGATCGGAGTTATTACTATGGCTATATCATTCTTAGCCATCTAAGCATCGTTGATGAGACTTTTATATTTTTTCAACTGGCTCCCATCCTTTTTCTATTCACAGATCCAGCAAATTTGTCAAGCTCACATACCATAACACAGAATTTCACAAATCCCCAGATAGATTTATAAATTCTAGTAAACTTCAAATGGGATTTCATAGACGGTTTAAAATACTGCATTCAAAAACCATAAAAAATGAAGAAGTTCAAATAGACAAAGTTACACTTGTCATTTTGGTACCGAAGCACCAAACCTTCATTGAGTTCACTCACCGAGTACCCAAATGACATTGGTGTTTGGTTTTGATTGTAATAACACCCTAACATGCAGCATAGGAGCAGTTGCTGGAGCAAAACGTAAATAAATCACACTAGTCTTCAGGTCAGACATATATGAATTGTATCAAGGAGGACCCGACAGGCGACAATATATTTGTATTTGTATGTTATATCGTAATAACCACATCAACTTATCTGGATATTGTTACTAATAGCGAGGTTCCAATACAATTGCCACCTAGTTACCCAGGCACCGCTGAACGAAATACTGGGACTTCCTTGAAGCAACCGCTAGTCGAACCTCTATAATGCATGCATCTAACAGATGGCCCAACCTTATCCAAGATTTTAGAGAAACTTGGTGTAAATTAAGTCCAGGTCATTCACTCCATTATTAGTAGTGCTAGTATCCGTAGATGTGCGGTTTTGGGCTTTGCTCAGATGATGCCTAGATGAATACTTTGATGGTTTACTAAAATTTATCATTAACACTTCCTTGAAGTTAGTCAGTTTTGGGCTTTGCTCAGATGATGCCTAGATGAATACTTCGATGGTTTACTAAAATTTATCATTAACACTTCCTTGAAGTCAGTCAGACACTTCAATAGGATCTCCCTAAAGCTTAGAAATGCTATGCTGCATCCAAGATGTTTTTGTCACGCAACTCATTCATGCAAGCTCCTCGACTTTTATTACCCTACCCTAGGCTATTCAATACTCATGAACAGTTACAAAGAATACAGTCGTAGATCTGAGAATCTAATTAACGGGTTGAATTGTGTTCAAATTTTTAGTCGAGTTTTACATTTTTATAAATGATTCTTTTGTAGAATGCTTTGTATATATTGAAATCTCAGTAAATATGAGTTAAAATTCTGCCCAAATTTTGGGAGAGATGATAGAAAGAAAGGTTCAATGATACTATACCACCAGTACTGCAATGTGTAAAACTTGGTTTTTCATACACTTTTGAAATAGGAATGGCCATGAAGCACACAGAATTTACTACCATGACCATTCAAGACTACCACAATGTTATTAATGAACGTCACTACGCCAAACTCCGCGAGCATGTGAGAGAACAGAAGATGGCCAGTGAAATGTTACAGGTACTATACAAAATGGTTGTTTCCGACAATGCCGGATTAACATTGTTTTCTCTCATTTTCCGCTAGCTGCAGTACATGAATCAAGGCTATCAAGCCAGCAATTTAGCGAGCATATCCGAATCGAGTTTCTCTTCCGGTCAAGGTGCGAGTAACGCAGAAATAGCGCCGTCCCTAGACAGTGTGGATGAATACTTCTTTCTTCAACCCGTCACAGCAAAAAAAAGAAGAAAGCTTTTGAGGTTTGTCGGTTTCCGTTGTGTTTATTCCGATGGTTTTGACATTGTCGGTGGTGCTGGATCAGGCCTGATGCCAATTTTCATAGATGGTCCGTATTAGCGAATTGCGATACAATGCAACATTTTAAGAAATTAGAACAACCAATGTTGTGCGGGTCTGCTGTTTGCAATAGAGGTCGACCGATCATCGACATGGCCGATATTTAGAGCTTTCTTGATTATCGATCGAACGATATTTTATACTTAACAAAAATTCAAAAATTTCGGAAATTCAATGCTCCGTGTTCTCAATCTCAAGAAATCGACGACGCAAAGGGCGATATATGACAGATTAACCCTTGCAGGACGAGTTTAGCTGGTTGAGCATGCAGAGAAACTATGCTTCCTGCATTACAATCTACCTTTTATGGACTGATCTGCAATTCTGTATCATATTTTGCTCTTTGGGTTATCCCAAATTTCATCGAATGTGCACAATTAAGCAATAATTCTTTTCAATTTCAGTTTTCTCGTTTGTTGTAGAGCTTTCTGTGGCATGTACGTACAAGTGCCATCTTACGTATTTTTGGTGAAATTGTTCTCTGCTCCTTCCATATTAATATTGGCATATGATATCGGTATCGGCCTTGTGAGTGAGCCGATATATCGGTATCGGCCTATAAAAATCAATATCGGTCGACCTCTAGCTCACAATAGCAGCCTAAACTTGTTGAGCCACGAGCTGTATAGTGCTGTAATTCCCAAACTGTGTCATCACAGATTCTCAGGTGTGTCGTGAATCTTATTCGAATTTTGAAAGAGATCTGTATGCAGACGAAGCTTACGTGACTTGAAAGCGCTCTAACTGCTTTACTGCAGTGATTCNTAACCACGGCTCTCAGAGCCGCATGCTNCCCCAAGGTATCNGTCTTGCGGCCCTGATTGACCTCNAAATNTGCNACNANAATATAATAACAACAGTTGTTGTTTGATTCTATGAATAGCTGTANTCAATTTCTGTGTATGAATGTTAAAATGAGGGNTNTTAGNTATGTCTAAAGCCGTCCAAGTCCGCTTCTGAAACCCGGGAAAGAGAATTCTTGCAGACTAGCGTCTAATGCATGGTTGAATACCCGTCAGGCAAGGATATATNTTGAGTTTTGCTGGTCATAGACNTGTATATNTGGTCTCTGTGGAGAGTAAATTTCAACACAATTTTACTAGCATCAAAATANCGGCTNGTAGTCAATTATAAATTGCACNAAGTCCAATGTTAGCCTNCTCAGCGTATAATCCCCCGCGAACTTGTGCATTAACTGCTGGAATATATGAAGACTGAAGAGCTATCGCGTAACGACATAATAATGGTAGGCATATGTTGTAATATTTACTGATGTGCATTTTCAGTTTTTTCAATGTATAACACTTGCCAATCTGCATCTACTATTGATAAAATAACCGGTATAGAATCTATGAAAGTCTATGTGCATACTTCTGAATTAGCTGGATGGTGAGATCCAGAGGTAGGCTAGCTACCTTTATATTTTTGTAATAAGTAGTGTAGTGTGCTCGAGTGTTTTCGTGCGGCTCCACACGCAAATGAAGTTTAAAACGCAGCTCCAACATCCAAAAAGGTTGGGAACCACCGCTCTGATGGCTGATAGTTTTGCCAAAAAATGTAATCCGTTAACTATCACTATTAGTCTACTGAATTGAATCGCTCTGGTAGTCGATTCTGCCTGTCCCGTTTACAACCGCCGGAGTAGCCCTTGCAAATACAGGCGGCCCACATTGTTTGCCAACGGCAAAAAGAAGTACGTGGTTACTTGATCTCTTAGAACCAGAGTTGGCCAGTAGATCTTCAGTTTCTGCGGCTACTCAAAGTAGCTTTGACGTGTCTTTGTAATCGTTACTTCTACTCGTAATTCAGTTTTAATTTATGGCGTTGGTGACAATTCTACTTTAGAACGTACGTTTTGGTCGTTGCCTAGCTCGAATGATATTGCGTTATATTGGTCTTGGCTTGGATGTCACAATTTAGGCTTGTCGAGTAACTTGAGAACTCTATTGCCTCCTGTTATTATCCGAGCCTGCCCCTGAGACACGTTCAAACGCAACTCAAACAATTGCGGAATATGATCACAATTTAACACTTGGAAAGTCCACGTCAACATCGAGGTAATAGTCACGACAGGTTAGGAACAGCTGACTCTCTAGGCTCCAAATCAGGGGTCATAAACATGTGGCCCGCGTGGCGTGGCTTTGTAAAGCATT
>ATSW01128970.1:0-13079 GCA_000444245.1 Botryllus schlosseri | reverse complement strand
AGATAGGCTTTCTTTTGTAGATACAGACTATATAATTTATTTATCGACTGATTTGAATTTAATTAGCCAATTCCAATTGCGACGATTTAAAATAGTATTTTGGTACATTTTGATCGCCCAGATTGAATTATTTCTATCGTGTTCTTGTTTACAGTCAGTATTAAATAATTATTAAATAATTATTAATTCCGATTTTAGATGTAGACTGTATATATCGTATAATTTCAATATGTCTGGCATAAATCAAACTGGGTGTTCGAAAAGGCGAAAGTAGAACAACTCTAGGTATTTTCAGCGGTCTAGAAAACCGCTTAGAAGAATATGATGTTCAGGAAAATTTGAAAATCTCATATATCATATGTGACACCGTAGCGTATGTTAATACTGGACGGCAGAATGGCGTTGTTTCGAAACTGCGAAATGCAATGATGAGCATGGGTTTTCATATCCCTTGCCAACATCATATTATCTATTCTTAAAGCATATAGTAGAGTTCTTCGATCCAACGTCTTCAAGAAATCCAACTCTCAGCTTCAAATTTGGAGATGATGTGGTGAAACACTACAAAAACTAGGTGCAATCCACTAAGCACGAATTTCAGATGAAAATATTAGAAAACCGAGGATGTAGGGATGATTTTAAGTTTATCTATGGCATGTGCAGAACATGCCGTTCTTTCAAAGAAAATAGTATAGATTACCACTGATCAAATGGCATAAACTTCCATCTCTACGCAATGCGAGAGGGTGCTCAAGGGTTGCGTTGCGTACTTCCACTTCCCCAGATAGAGAATAACTCTGGAGATGCTTATTTATCGCAAATGCGTGTCAGGAAGACTGGTATTCTAACCAGATGTCTGAAGATGGAATATACAAGAGCCCGACCGATCTTCGGTTCGTCGATAATATCGAGACGATATCACACTTTGAAAGAATGATCGGTATCGGCCATTGGAGCTGAAAACTTAACGGCAATTTGCGTGTGACGTCACAACATGGCGGAAGGAAGCCAGAAAACTATAATCTTTGATCGCTAGACTGGGAGCATTGATATATTTCATATAGCTTACACTTCACAGGTGTCCAGATGCAGCCTTTTTAGTTCATTTCATGTTCAAGTATAACAATGGCTGTAAAATTGTTCAAATAAATGCCCTCTGAAGATTTGAAAATGTGCTTATGTATACATCCAACTTCTTTTGAATATCGGCTGAATGTATTGGAGTTATCGGCTAAGGTGTGAGGTATTGGTTTCATCGGTATCGACCCAAAAATCCCATATCGGTCGGGCTCTAGAATATACCAAAGATTATTTGCTGCTATCTTTGCGGTCGAATGTCCTGCTGCGATAAAGTGCCCCAAAACCCCATTGGAAGTCGTAGATGTCCCTGGCACTAACATAATAACAGAAAGGGAAGTCAAATTGATGAATGAACTTTACAATAAGTGTAAAAGGACATATATTTGAAGATTAAATTTGTAGCAAAGAATATCTTTGAATTTTAAATTTTTTCCATATTCGGACCAGTGTCGAAAATTTAGGTTAATTTGTGCGGGACATTTTTTTCGATTTGAACAAAATGATTATAATTGTATTAATTTATACCAAAATGTTCATCAATTCCTGCTACACTAGTCNGTNANACTAGTGAATAGACATTGGAATNGNCCAAGCGTACTAAGCTAAAGGACGCNCANGATTCCAANTTGCTATTTCTTNNCTGGAAAATACCTTTTCTCTGTNGAATGGTGTTTTTCCTGTGGGGTACGNATTGCCAGGGCAGCNAAATTCGTCTCCAGTCATTTAGGTGCCTATGGACAATTTGACATATGAATCCTATATCTAGGTTTTCGGTCTACAAATGACAGTCGTTTCCGGCCAAGTTTTTCTCGCTGCCAAAATTTTGGCACACTTTTCGCAGTCCTATGTTAGGGGTTTGTTAGAGGTTTGTGGTGTGGCAGTAACGATAGGGCCTAGGCTACTACACAAAATGAATGTATGGAAAACGAACCATTGTGGAAACTGCGCATATTATCGAGTCAGCTCGTACTTGTCTCTAGCATTTCGTCTGATGACACGGCTTGAACTTCAAGTCAAATGTTTCCAGACCTAATGTTACCTCACGAAGTTCTCAATTAGCTTAAATTTTGATGTTTCATTGAATTTATCGATTGACAAGCCTTCAACATATTGCATCTTGAAATTAAGGTATAAAATTGTAAAATTCTTAGCGGACCGGCAGGACAGACGTCGCGGACCGGCGGTTGAGAACCACTGTTGTAGAGCACACGCCCAGTGGAAGTATAAAAAGCAGGCCTGAAAACTGATGAAGTAGTTTCAAAACGTGTATTTAGTCTAGGGATTGCATACTTATACCAGTGCATAACTATATACAGGACAAAGCAAATCCATACGCTTCTCAGTAGAGCTATAGAGTCAATTGCTGTTGTTTGTAACCTACGTTACCCTGAACGCTAAGGATAACCTAATCAAGTTAACGAGGTTCCCGTGAGGTCAAGACACATTAACATCTCATACATATGATTTGTGATGTCACGCCCGATTTGGCCATCATCGGTTGTAAGCAATTAGGCATTGGTTAGTAGTCGTATTGTGACCGTTTTGGTGGTACCTCATGTCGGGGCCTACGATAACTTACGGCCTTATATCGTGCATTCCACTTACAATATCATGGAGGCCGACGTTCGCAAAGCAGACATCGGCGATTGTTTTCGATTTCGACCAGAAGACTCCCACTTTGAAGCCATAATACTCATTACTCAGCACCGTTGTGCATCTGTGATTGCGCCATTCAGTATAGCAGACGGCTTACATGTTGAGGCAAAGATTTCGAGCTAGTCGCTGCGTTTGAAATGTTATAGATTATGGAATCATGCCGTGATTAACTACAATACTACAGTAACGACTGTGTTCGATTGCAGTGGCGACTGAGTTATGTCTAGCTTCCGTTTTGATTAGTTTCTTACTATGAGGTAGGCTACCTTTATTACTCAGCTAACCATTGTTGATTTGCGATTCCGTTTCTTTGTATAACTTACGGCTTACATTTTGAGGCAAAGATTTTGAGCTCGTCGCTGAGTTTGAATTATTATGGAGTTATCAATCATGCCGTGATTAGCTATATTACTACAGTAACGACTGTGTTTGATTGCAGTGGCGAATGAATTATTTTTTGCTGCAGGTTCGACTATGAGGAAGGCTACCTGTATTCAGTTGGCAAATGACTCGTTATATTGCGGTGCTATGCTCGCAAACCATTATCGGCCAATAATTCATAGCGATATTTCATGTAGCCTTCCTGACAGCGAATTTCGACTGACTGTATACTTGGTAATTCAGGCTTGACTCTAGGCGTAATGATGGTAAACAAATGTTGCGTTTATGGCTGTATGTCGGATATTTGACAACTGGGGGAAAAGGTTTCGTTGTTTCGCATTGCATTTTGTGATATGGAGCTCCTCTGCCTCGATCCTTGCTTCACACAAGTGACAAATGATACTCTGAATAACTTTGCTGCTTTACTAAACCTACCAAAATATCTCGAAAATGTCCGGAAAATCCGACAGCAATTTACTGGAAAAGCTTCAAAATCTAATATATTACAAGACTGATGGTCATGCACATATTCCGTATTCATCCGCAATGATTCGTTTTGCGCTCCTACTCCGGTACACATCCGCGCAAGCTTATAGAATTCTTTCAAAAAGGCTTCCTTTTCCCTCAATGTCCACCTTGAGTCGGTAGAGCAAAGGGACCGTTTACGCGGTTGAAGTCCGTGGAGTTGCGAAAGAAAAGGGCCAGATCTCCACTGATATAATGTTGATGGTAGATGAGTTGTATGTACTTACAGAAAGGTGCCATATCACGCTAGTAAATGTTATGGGGCAAATGAAAGCGGTCATTTATATAAAAGCATTGTTGGAATGATGGTCCATGGTCTTCAAAAGTTAACAACCATCGTGGTGAAGGCACTGCTAGAGACTCTAATTACGGGTATAATAGTTGGCGGAGGAATTGGTGGATGGTATTGCTACTCTCAATGAGAATGGATTTTTCGTTCGAGGACTTGTATCAGATAATCATCCATCCGTTGTGAAAGCATTTGAAATAATGCGAGAAAGGTGCCCTAGTAACGATAAGTTCTCTTTACATTATACATCATACAAGAAGAAAACCTATCTATTGAAAGACGGTTCTCGCAGTACAGGCAAATGAGTGGGGACGGTTTCTGGTCGGTTGAACAGAAGTTACCAGTTCTGAAAAGATAACACTGCTCCGCTCCATGCTGATAATTGACATTAATTTCTGGGAGCATGATGTTGCTGTTCAAAGTTCAGCTCATTTGGATCGTTTTAAACAAACTATTAAAGATGTGGCAATTGAAATTACAGGATCTCTTGTATCTCCTAACAGTGAGGTGTTATATTATGTTGCTGTCTGTTGTTTGTTGACAAAAAGGTTCTCAAAAATGGAATTACAAGGCATGTTCTGAGTTCATTTTTGATCAATCCGGTGAAACAAGCTCATGCGATTTCGACTCTATCGTGTTGGATTGCTTGCTCCATCAGAACCACTCGCCAAGTTTGTGGTATCAAGTTTTTCAAACCTGGATAGTTCTGATACAATCATCTGCTCTCATCCTCGAGTCCCAGTGGAAGGAGCTCCGAAAATGTTTTGCAACGATTTGGGGGCACTTAGGCTTTGCCTGTTCTACTCATGAAGATCGAGCGTTCAAATTGGCGAGCCTGAATCATTGTGAACATATGTTACACTAACAAGCAAAAGCTGGTCAATGCCTCTATGAGAAAAAAAATGATGTGAAGGACTTAAAAGACGGCATTTGAGCAAGTCGTGGCCTGCATACTTCATTGATGCATTTGATTCACGGATGTGAGGTCGAAGCTTTATGACCAGAAGCTTGGTGTTCTTTTTTGTGAATAGTTACTTATGAAAACGATATCAATTTATTCTTTACTTGCTGTAATTGATTTCACCATGCATTAAAATGCTTAACATTAGCAAGTTTGTTCCTTACCGCTAGCAACTTTGTTCCTTACCGCTATACAGCCTATTTCTGTGATTAGTGGATAAACTGGATAACTCTTCGACGATGTCGATTGTAACTTTGGGAAAGTACTAATTTCGTCTTTTATACGGCTTTGCTAGACTTATCTTAATGGAGGCATCTGGCTGCGAGAAGCGAAATCGTAAGCAATTGCTGATGTCTGTTTTGCGAACGTCGGCCTCCCCGATATTGCAAGTGGAGTGCGCCATATAAGGCCGTAAGTTATCGTAGGCCCCGCTCATGTGCAGTGGTTCAGGCAGGGGGGATGTGCTACGAAATCGAAGCTCCCTCCTGGCATCTTAATTCTATCTCCAATATATACATTATACACACTAATTTCAAGAGGAGCAGTTAGACACAACATTTTAAAATAATACATGTGCTGGTCAATATTATGAGTATGAATGCACAATATGGTATCTACCTCAACGTCTAGAATTCAGCGGTAAACGGCACATTATGCATTGAATAACTCAACATTCGCAAACACGGAAAATACGTTGAAATATGCTGTCTAACTGCACGCCTTGAATGTGGAGTGAATCCCTATTGCAATCACGGAATTTGGGATGTCGTATTTGGACACACGTTCAGGCTTCAACAGCATCATTGTAACTAATATTTTTCGAATTCTTTTACATTATGATAATAAAAATGCAACGTGTAATGTGAATTTATCAAGTTTTTTTATATATAAAGAACTTGATATCCATGATGTGCACGGCGTCATTGTGCTCAGAGACAAAATATGCAAGTTTGCCCGAATCATAAAATGCCTGATATAACAACAAGTGTAAAACATGAATGTTTCAGTAAATCGAATAGACGTAAATGATTGAAAACAAGCGGAAATAATCGGATGATGCTCGGATCAGGAAGGGTGAATTTTCTTCAGGTTCGTTGAAGCCGTAAAGTGATCGAAATCACGGGAATATTGCAGGAACAAGCTGTTGCAGGTCAGCATCATTTTCAAAAATCTCCCGAACATCAGCTGGAATATAATAATTAAAAAATATTAGAAGTAGTTTTAGTTAACAGGAGACACATTTTCTGCTAAATAAAGAAGCAATAAATGAATACATTATTTTAAAAACCAAAGGTTCGAGTTACTAGCTAAAATATCGGTGTCACATGAAGTAAATATCCGTAAGCTGTAAAAAAATGACATACCATTTCTACTAATTGCTTGACTCAGTTTCAGCAAATTTTTACTTGACAAATTGAGCAAGTTCCTTTTCAGTGCAGGCTCGTCAGCGATATTCCAAAGAATCTTGCCATCTCGCGACAACTTGGAGCGTCTGTACAGGCACGCTCTGCGACGTGCAGATTCTTCCCCCTCCTTGGCACTTAATGTCGTCAAGCGGTTCCGTATGCTACTCTGTTGAACAGATATACACTTCATAATAATTGGATACAAAACATGTTCTGCTACGCTTATAGTCACAACATTTCAAGTAAGCAATTCGAGAGCGAATCATATTTGCAACAAATAAATGAATAAAACAAATGAGAGTTCCTGCATATGCATTGGTTACAATTAGGCTACACATGAATATAATAATTTCTATCTACCATAAATGTTTCTTTCTTCGACCCTTGATAATACGGAAATATATCTTTGATAATTCCGTAAATATCCTTGTTCTGCAAGTCCTGGCATCCGACCTTTTTGAACGCAAGGTAGATCGCCACATCGTAGTTTTTTGGGGGCTTGGGTGCACTGTTGAGAGCATCCTGCCACGCCGTTGTTCCTAGTTCAATGTGCAAAATCCCATTCTCGCCAATGCTGTAGGCGATCCTTGGCGTGTAATTTCGTCTTCTCTGCCTGTTACCGTATTGAATAATTTTATTTTGATGAAGTCATATTGATGTTACTTTTCCTACGAAATGAGTTCAACAAGAAAAATGCAGAACTCAATAATATAAATAACCAACAAGCTTATTCGTTCGATGGGTGGAAATCTATTTCTACTGTACCTGTTGTTCGATTGAGGCTGCATTGCTCGTCGGATGCAATCCCCTCAGTTCTTTCCTTGGCATCGATTCTCCGAAGTATTTCTCGTAAATAGGCTTCGGACTGGGAGTTCTCCGCATAGCAATGGATCTTTTGCCCCGTTCGCAATACTTCATACACAATATACCGTATATTGCATGCGAGTGGCACGTGCGTGGGCATAGGACGGTCAGGAAATTGCGCTTCTGGTTGATGCTCATATCGCAGTTCCGGTTCTATAGATTTTTGATGAGCAGGAAAAAGTGTTCGCGTCACCGCCTCAAATAATCTGAATAACATTACACATTTCTTCAGGAGACAATATTGAATTGTAGTCTATAATTGGCGATAAGAGCATATATGATAACGTAATTATATTTTCGACATCCGTATATTGTCCGTTTTAGATTACAAAATAATATTACTATTATTAATTTGAAGACCACGAACATACGACACACATATTCAGGTTTCATGAAGGTGAATTCGCATATTTTATATAATTGATACAATCTGCATCAGCGGGTGTCGAAGGTAGGCTTATTTATAATCAGCGGCGCTAATGATAAACTCTTCAAGCACCGAAAAGTATGGAGCACATAACTGTTTTTTATCCAAACGTAAAAGCGAAATAGATATGAGTGGATTCGACTTCATGTACATGCACCCGCAGTACCTGGCGGAAAATTGGATACAACTTCACTTAATTCTTTCCTGACCAGCGGATATAAAGGTACTGTTGGTTAGATCACAAATACTGACGCAGATATTTTACGAAGGAATATGCTATAAAACATATTTTCGTTCGTGAATGATGTCTTGACTCGTGAGTTGGACCGTGACAGCCTTTTCTATTGATTTATTGTCTTATGTTAGCCATGGAATTGTGAAGACCTTCCAGTCATCGGCTTCGCACATTTTGGAGGTACGCACAACCAACCCGGATACTTGAATGGCTCATCGAGCAGAAACGTATAAGAACCGCTGCACTAGACTGACTAGAGGTATCGACATTGCGATGGCTCCGCATGCAGCATTGAAAGGGTAATGCATCTTATTTATTGCGTTCGTGTGAACCATACCTATATTGCTCGTTTCCAAGTTCAGCCGGTCAAACATATATCATTTAGTGTATATCCCCAATTTTATGACTTTGCGTGTTATTGACCAACTTCGTTAAGTTCACATGAGTCCTTTCTATCTCTTGGTTTTACCGCAATCTCGTTTTTTAACTTCTCAAGCATTGAATAACGAAAGGCAGCGAACTTCGTTAATGTTTCTAGCCGAGTGTAGAGATCAGCGTGGCGCACTTGGCTTTCTTGGACTAGTCGCGCAGTCGACTGCATATTTTATTAAATGAAACACGCCAAACTTTACACCCAGCGAGGCTCGACGGAACAATTTAATCTCGCGATTGACCAAGCTCGATTTGAGCAAAATCAAGGATTTGTATACCTAACCTGTACATTATAAATAAAATAAAAATGTTCTTACATATCGGTAGGTTCTTCATTGTGTTTTACTTCTGCTAGAACCTGATTAGCAGATTGTTGCCGATCAACAGGTGATGACTGCTCGCCGCTGCATTCCGGACCAGCCCCCTGGTTTCCTGTAATGACGGAACTAATAGTTAGTCAAATCGAAACGGTCAGGAAGATTTGATCGAGTAATAATAACAGGTCCATGAAATGTGTTCAACAACAATCGACGGATCGATATATATCAAGATAGTGAATACATTTATATAAATACCAAAGGATAGATTACGATTATACTGCAATTCATTTCTTACTTAAATTTAAATAAGATCAGAATGGGAATACCTAAATTTACTTATAAGTGAGTAGATATTCTCACGATTACTTCTACTTCCACTGGAGCAGCAGTGCTGACTACTTTGACAACCTCTGTATATAAGGTTGGATCGAGTACAATTGTAATTCCACATTCAATATCAATTGTATCATTAAGTAAGGTGAACGTAGTCTATACTGGAATGTAAAATTGAAAATGAGAACTTCTCACATTAGATATCTTACCTTGTCCCGAAGCATTGTCCAGTACTGCATAATCGACGCCTCCTATTTTTTCCATTGGTTCTTCAAACAAGTTAATTCCATTTTGTGGTAAATCCTCAATGACTTCGTTGCGACTCTGAATCTGTAATAGGTTGTCATTCTGTGCAACAATATGTTCCATTTCGACTGGGATTTGACAATCATCTTGCTGTCGATGAACTGATTCTGATAGGTTGTCGCTGCTTTGCGGATCCGCTGCTTGGTTTCCTATATGATATGACAGAACAAATAGTTAGGCAGATATGAATGGTCAGGGAGATTTGATCGTTCAGGATGAATATGGTGTGAACGAATATTATCGATATTCCATTTGGCCTCCTATACTGAATTGAATTTCACTGTAGTGGATTTTACTAGGTAATTAGATGAAGAATGATGATGTCATAAGATATGACGATAAATGTCGAGACTTCATTTCTGGATCATAACTGAAAATTCAAAATCTGATCGTTCATGATTTTAGTTTATTTTATATTTATACTTGAAGAAGTTTTAACTTCTTAAGATCGATACTTCCACATGTATTAGAGTAGAAATTGGTGGCATAACTTCTACTTCTACTTAAGTTGCAATGTTGACTAGCAGTAAGGGGAAGATCGCAAAATGGCTAGTACGACTTCGATCATGTTCCTTCGAAATGTAATCCGGCCCTGATCGAATTCAAGCCGTATAAGAAAATATAAATAAATGAAAAATTCATGTCAATATCAGCCCCAGATCTAGCTTAATCCTGCGTGCTACTTTGTATTACTCTGGCTGTATATGTGAAAAGTACGAATGCGGCACGGATCCGGTTTCGGCCAAAAATAAATATACCATAGCCGATAAGCGAAACATGCTTTGAATGCGTCACGGAAATATGGTTTGATCAATAAAACGTGACAACCCTTGATTTTCAAAGTTCGGTCGATGTCATAGTAAGATTTGATCTCTGGACCGCTCGAATATGCGGTAGTAAAATCAGGGTAGGGTGTTAGAAAGAGGGCTGGGTCGCAACTGCCACATCAGAGCATTACTTTGGAGGGGAAGTAGGGTCGAAGAGATCCAAATATGTTTCGGAAATCGACACCAATTGGAGCATTTTGTCACACAACTTAGCATTTTCTTCACGCTTCGCACGATTACTTGTTGCTAGAGTTGGTAAACTTATTATCGCTACGGGAGGCTTGGGTGATGAGAGGTCAAGACAACTATTATTAGGGCTTCGCTCTATAAAGTTAAAGGAGCACCGGTGGATAGTTTCGTATTTATCTCTTTTTTTCACAGAAAAAAATTACAGTCATGTATATTTTAAAGTTGATGAATTCAACCGAGAGATTTCGTTACGGATTACGCGTTACCAAATATAGTATCAACATGCTACGTATCATCAGAGATCCAATCCACTTCGGTTAACACCGGATTGTCCAAGCAATACTAATGCGACGTCATATTGACAGACAATGTTTTAAAAAGCGCTGAAATGCTTAAGAATTGTCCCGATTTTAGAGGACGAAATTTTGGTAACACTGTAAAAGTTATCANNTNTGATTGTACTTCAATATTCTTCNTCCCTTGTAGCTATTANGCGATGTNAACGTAGCTTGTACCAGGAATGTAAACTATAAATCTCTTACCTTGTCCTGACGAACTGNTCGGTACAGGAGACTGGACGTCTACAGCATTATCGTACANTNCGTCTATCCCNTGGAGTACATCCTGTCGCCATTCCGCAGTATTCTNATTTATANTTGGTACAGGCGATGGATTTATTGGATNNGAGAAGCTTTCATAGAACCTGTAGAAGTCCTGTTAATGACATGACATAACTTGATGTTAAATGGGGGACACATTACACCGTAAAGTAAAACACTTTAATGCCCCGAATTTTCGAAATTTCATGTCGCTGACGTCATATGTTCAGATACAATTGTTTATATACAATGTTCTTTCCAATACTGTACTAGTTGCTGACGATTACCCCTGTCACCCAAAAATATTAGGGTTCATTTCAATAACAACATACTAATCACTTGTATAAACGACTTACTGAAGTACTTTAAAAATCTTCATTTTCTACTCATATTGAAATAGTTTTGACATTACTTCGAAGTCGCTACTGTACATTGTAATTGCAACGAACTTGCTTTTTCTATTACCTCTACTTTCGTAAAATTTGAGTAAATTTATTGAGCAAGAGAGATCCTATGTCGAACATGAAGCAACATTTATCGCGGTTTGCTACAGAGTTTGAAACAATACTTCCAAACTGTGCAAGGCATTATCGCATTTTACTGTTCTAAATTCTGCCAACCTAATGTATAACCCACCTCCAGACTTCCTGTCCCAAACTCGTAGGGATGGTTTGAAGATCCTGTAAATTCCATTATGCAGTGTTCCAAGGCTCGAGCTAACTACCAAATACAAATGCCACTAACGCTGGCCCCACTGTGTATTTATACCCCTCGTATGCGTGAGATTTTCTTCTCTCAATTTTCTTCTCTCCATTAAAAAAATGCATCCATGCAATCTTCGATTCTACTGATCTTTGCGTTTGTCTATTCACGATCACGCGTCCTTGATAAAAATGTCTGAGTCTCATCAACAGATCTTTGCGTTTGTCTATTCAGCATCTTGCGTCCTTGATAAAAATGTCTGAGTCTCTTCAACTGATCCTTGCGTTTGTCTATTCAGATTCACGCTTCCTTGATAAGGATGTCTGAGTCTTTTCCTACGCAGTAGAAATCAGACGTATTTTTGATAATCGAGAAATTATGTTACTTCGGTGTCACACAAGTACCGATTGTGAATCGTACGTATAACAATCCTATAATTAAATTTAACAAATGATGCGATAATGAAATACCCGATAGTTTGTTGTAACAGGCTAGACGGCGATTATTGCGATAAGGAGACAATGGCCCTCGGTGAACGTGCATTCTGCTATTATTCGGGACGTGGCAATCAACTGAGCAAATGGTCATTGTATAGCT
The DNA here is from genome assembly GCA_000444245.1 of Botryllus schlosseri. NCBI lineage: Eukaryota > Metazoa > Chordata > Ascidiacea > Stolidobranchia > Styelidae > Botryllus > Botryllus schlosseri. The sequence continues at coordinate 950 of ATSW01128970.1, read as the reverse complement.
TCTTGCTGATATGGACTGTAAATTCATCTGTGTGTTTGATGATAACGCATTACAAATTACAAGTTGGCACTCTCTAGTGCAAGGGTGGGCAAACTTTTCAGCTTACGGGACACATTAAACATCGGAATCCTTTCGCAGGCCGCGATGCAAGATTTTTTCATTAAATAGTAACCGAAGACACGGAGACAATACACAGACAATTTAAACATGGATTTGGTGAACGCACATGCGTCAAAAATATTATCAAGATTTTATGAGCTGACCATCTTCGATCAATTCGTCAAAATTAGTGACGAAAGTAAGTCGTGCCGATATTAAAAGAAAGAATCAAAATTTAAATATGGGATCAGAGATCGGGTCATATATGCTGATTCTGCCTATGGTCAACTTCAGAATGGACAATGTTGACAACGTCATAATAACCAGCACAACACCTTTGAGTGCGTTTCTGTAAAAGGCTTACCGTGTTAAACTTGCCACTTCACGTAATTTTGTGAGGCCTACATAGCCTACACGACATAATCTACTGTTGTCTCAAAGATTTGAATAATTCTGTTGATTTCTTTTGCACCTCATAATTTGATAAATCGTGCCTGTATATCCCAATATGGTCGGAATCAAATTATATAATAAAAATTGCCCTCACTAACTAAATCGGTGGTTCCCATCCTTTTTCATCTCGTGGCTCCCTTGACCGAAATTTTGAGCCAAAATTACCCCCTTACGATAAATCTGCCCGATGATTAAAAAAGGTCATTTTTACCGCGCAAACACCTGTTGACTGAAGAATAAGACGGGCGGTACCGAGTGTTTGTTTCTAGCAGGGCTGTAACAACACTTTGTAGACCTCCATAAAACAATGGTTTTGGTCTCAATCTAACAAATTCTGTAAGGCTTGACTCAACAGACCCCCATACCTCCATTTATACATACAATTCACTGCAACATAA
>ATSW01128969.1:0-10949 GCA_000444245.1 Botryllus schlosseri | reverse complement strand
GTGTGAACCTCGGAAATTTAGAGGTTCACGTTCACAAACGAACCTTGGTAGGTTCTGCACTGTGAACCTTTTTCATACATTACAATTTTCACTTCATTATAACATCTTTGGTTGAAATTTATTGCGGGCCACTCTANGCATGGCGCTGGCAGCATAAAAACTCTAAACGAGCATGCACCNTGANAANCTCAAAAATTTTACTTNCTTCATTGCAAAAGTTTGCTCNAAATATNCAGNTTTCTGTTTGTGAATATTTAGTGACTGTCTGCTGTGAGNTTCACNCGCAATCACACAANATCAGGAGAGAAATACACTACATGTAGGTAGNCAGCGAATAATNATGNTTATTCAGCCAATCAACGAAATTAATATCGTTGTCTGATGTAAGAAACCTAACAGCCGTACGGGGTCAATCTTGATTTCATATGTTTATTGTATCATAAAAACCAAATCCTTGCGATTAAGGTATTGGCTACTGCTATATAACTTGTTAATGGGGTAATATCGGTAGCAAGTATAGAAACCCATTTTACACGCTGCTCAATATCAACGTAGCAATACTCAGACGACGAATACATTGTCCGGTATGGTCTATAGACCGTTAAGGCGTAAGCTTATATTCCCCTGCAAATTCTCGTCGAATTTGTTGGCAACGCGAGGAAATATATTGATTTTATGGGATTATTAGACCATTTGATTGCCCCAGTTGATACATTTGGCGACGTTTAAAACGTCAATATGTACTTCAGCATTGTGGCATTATGTGACCGAATCGTCGCTAGGTATCGTGTACATTAGTATAGGCTATCATTGCCCTGAAATGTAGGGTGTGACGTCATGATGTTCACGTTCGCGTTCACACAGAACCTTTGAAAAAGATTGTCGTTCACACCAACCTGAACCTTTCAGAGATTCACACCATCCCTACAGCTTAGCTCAGGCAGCGTTATGTATCGTATCTCACACATAGGAGCAGCATGATAGCATTCTCATTTCCCAGCTTTTGATACTGATTTTTCATACTATCGTATAAATAGTTTGCGGATGCAGGGTTCAATTCAATATATAATAATAGATCGTTGCTGACGGCAGATTTGCTGTAATGAGGATATTCATGTAGGCCTACTGATTAGGAATCGAGAATTCTTTAAGTCAGGGAACGCCAACTCAAAACAGCTCGCAAAAGTAAAAAGATTTTTTTAAACAGAAACAGCTATAACAAAACAGTTTCATGATCATGCGACTTGTATTCTGAACTGTGAGCGGCAATTCCTGACAACGCCTTTGATAGATCAATGAATCAATATTGGGATTGCCAGTTGAATGAATGTATCCTCGCAATGCTTGAACTCATGGGGAAGCCGCTATCCGTTTTCTAAGCGTATTGGTCTTGACAGTGTTTGGGCCATTGGACGTCAAGGAAATATGCACATTCACATCAGCTGATTCTCCCTCTAGAGAATGCTGTAGCCATCCCTGACACCGTATCAGCTAGTGATTAATAGTAATGTTGGTGGCGGGAGAAAAGCTAACCTTGAAGTACAATAATTTTTGAACTAAAGGCCATTTTGGCATTTCCAAATGATTTGCAAAGCCTTCTTCCGAAGTCTCAAATCAGAGTGCGGAAAGCTAAATAGGTTGGTGACCCTGTGCTTTAAATCGACTTCTCAGTCGTCCTTTCTCAATTCACCAAATCGAGAGTACCCGTGCACGATTTTATATAGCTCGGTGCCTCTTCGGTGTTATACCACATGGCAACTAAGATACTGATAACATGTTTCTCTTGTCCAGCTTGAGTGATGCGGAACGAGAATTTTAGACACCTTCCACAAAATATAAGTGCTCACAATCTTAGATTAAGAGAAACATGTTCTCGCAGGCTCCACAACAGATCTGGGCATATTTGTAAAAGCACCTTTTCAGTTATCAGCGATTGCAATGCCAGACCAATAGAAATATAATAACGAGTATTGCTGAATTTTTGATGGAGTCATGAATCTTAAACTGAGTGTTTTATTGGCGAGTTATATGCTTTGTCTTATTCGAACGATGAGCGAAAGATCACCAACCTGTAATGTCTTCTTGGTTTAATTTATTAGGATCAATGATATGATTGCCGCCCACACATACGAATTACACTGGGCAATAATTTTGAACCAAAATTTGTTGACTTTGATTTTGCATTTGATTAAGGTTAATTTTGTCGTGTCGTGTCATCAATACGTTTTTTCAAATACGTACCTTATGAAGATCGAGGTTCGCATGACGAACACGAACGCGAATCTAATGTCTGCATTATTCCAACATTGTTGAACTGAACTGAACGAAGCATAAGGAACACAAGTGAGAGTTGACATACCCAATCTTGAATAAGTGGAGTTAAGACGGCAATAACGTGACCAAAGACGACATATAGTTTTCGATCATGACGACGATTGTTCGTGTCGGGGAGGTGGTTAAAAATGTTTGTTTGAAGTTGTTTATAGCGGGCTCCTTTTTGGTTACTAGTGTGATCATTGTTCCAAAGTTGCCGGCAATGCTCGAGTATTAAAATTCTTGTGTCTTTTGCTGGCCTGTCAATATCGAATTCTGCAGTTGGCCATTCATCGCTTGCCTCCTCTTGTGCGTACGCGTCTACAATTTCATTTCCCGAGATTCCATCGTGTCCTGGTATCCACACGTAATCGATACTCGTAACAAGGTTAGTTGCTTGGTGGTTCAATGAGGTTATCTCAACGCAGGATTAGGGGTTGGCACGAATGCGATTTGTTACTTATATGCGGGCGGCTGCTCAGACAGTCTGAAATCATAACGTAATTAGACGCCTACCCGCGTTCCACTATCCACCTCAAGGCAGCAGTTCTTATGTAAAGCTAGATAGTAGTTTTGAGCAACGCCGTTTGATGATACTTTGATGATCAGGAATAGAGGCTGCAATGCCCGCGCAGTCGGCGAACTTGTAGCCGTCAGTGTAGGTTGCTGTGCATCTATTGTATATGTCGGAAACATAATCAAGACAAATATGCCGTTGGCTGTGATCTCGAACTCCTCGCCGGTCGAGGATGCAGACAAGGTTCCTGTCTACTCTGAGGCGAGGAACCGCCCATGGTGGCCAAGACCGTCCATGGTGGCTAGAACGACCATTGGTATCTATTCACGCTGAGATTTCTTTAAAAGTATTTGGTGAAAGTATTGAAAGGGCGTAGCCTATGGTTTAGAACAGGGGTGGGCAAACTAATGCTCGCAAGACCATTTTGTGAGGTCCGCGAAAGGATCAAGAAATGTAATAAAACTATTGATAAAATTCGTAATAAAATCTAGTTACTGCATAGGGACTCGATTAACATTTTACTTATTATATTTCCCTACGATAATTATATATTATATTTTTACTATGATATATTTAGAATCAGCAAAAATCTCAACAGATCACTGCGCACATATTGAAATCTCCATCCATGATCTAAGAATCGGTACAATGGACCTACCTCCCTACATTCGAAAACTTGTTATTGAGGATGACCAGCTTCTTCCCAATGTTTCTGACTCGTTTACTATACCATCAAATCAATGACTGATTTGTTTTAAATAAACTTATTTATTATTTCCATATCCTCGCTATATAATAGCAATATTGCGTGTTGGTTTAAAATCCCAATTTTATAAAGTGCGGCCCACAAATGGATTGAAATGTTGAATGCGGCCCGCTAGCTAAAGAGTTTGCCCACCCCTGGTTTAGAAGATAGTCTATTTCTAGCCATGAGTCTGACACCAAGCCTCCGCCTGGGTGGGGACCAGGTCATCTACTCATTACATGAAATCGGTAATAAAGGGAAAGGCATTTATGTCGAAATTGCTCTGGCATTTCCTTGCAACTAGCTTGAAGGATGCAGATGGGAGTGATACGCATCGCGCTGCAGCACATCCGTGGCGCCCGATTTCGTAGGAACCTAATTCTATCCAGTCTTTACACCGAAACCATATAGGCAGCGAGGCCATAATGAATAACCGGGCGTATCAGTGATCCGTAAAGCACATGTAATGATTGTTTAGACGCGCCAAAATACGTCCTGGAAAGAAGTCTCAACATGTTTAAAATCGTTTGGTGCATTTCGCTATAACGTGATGAATGTGATGCCTGTAAGACACGGTCTTGTCGAAAATTACTCCGAGGTATTTACATTTTTCCACAAAGCAAACCTCTCTCCCACCGATTGTCAGCGATACAGAGCCCACCTTACCTTTACGCGTGAAAATCATTGCTACCGATTTTTACATGAATATCGAGAAGCCCAAGTTACAGTACCACTCGTAAACGCTGTTAAGCGACGTTTGTATTAATTATAGTAGCTTTCCCACACTGCCCAATCGTCCGTATAGAGACCGTGGTCACATTGAATAACTGGTGGCAGTTCATTCAGAATTATCGCAAATAGCAATGGGCTAATAACACTTCCCAGGGGTGTTCCGTTCTCTAAAATGTATGTGTTCGATAACGCATATTTCATTCGAACTTGGAACGTTCGGTTGGTCAGAAAGGAACTAATCTGAGGTGTGGTGGAGCCTCTCACTTCGAGGTACCACCGTAGCCTGTTTGTGACCAGGGCCTCCATTATTTTGTGTAAATGAATTGTCAATGATATCGGTCGGAAAGACTCCGGAACGCCAGGGTATTCGCCATGTTTGAGAAGAGACGAGATAAATATGATGACTTTCTTCAAGGTTTCCGAAACTAATCCGTAGTGCCATACAGAGTTGAAATGTTCTAAGATGTGGTTGAGAGTGGTAGCAGATAGATTCTGCAGCATAGCATGGCATAGGTCGTCATCACCAGAAGATGAGTTTCGACGAGATCGAATTGCATCCAGCAGCTCTTGTAGATTGAACAGAACATTGGGGTAAAGTGGCTGAGTCTCAGGAACCGGCAGCCACACTATGAGGTCTCGAGGTCGGAGAAAACTTCCGGAGTAGCTATTACTACTGCTGACTCTGTAAAATGTAGTCCTAGTCAATCAGCAATTGATTTATTGTCCAACAAAGACATAATGTTCAGGGTGAATACTTTAGTTTTTTTCGAAGCCGAGCCACCCGATATAGATCTAACTACGTCCCATACTTTTGATAAATTTGGATTCCGATTCAGCGAGGTACAGAAGCTATCCCATCGCTCTCGATTTGCCAATAGTATGGTTCACCTGCATCAAGCGCATGGTTTCTTGAAAGCTATGACATGATTCAAGCAAAAAGATCTCTTAATTTTGAGGAATGCCGCTCTTTTGCGCCGTACCGCCTTTGTCGAATACATGAATTTATTTCGTTGTCCTGAACTCATCTGTACAGACTAACCAATGTTATCATAGTATTCCTTATATATAGGAGGAAGATCTGTTTTCCTATTTTCCCATGGTGGTAATATCGAAGTTGAATATGAAATTTACGACACTTGTGCGATAGCCTGAATAGATCCCTATATATATATATTACCTAATCACTTCCTATGGGCATAATAAGTTGATAATCAGTAGGGCGTTTTTTTTTACCTGAAAACGGAAGATTTTGACGTGAAAAATCAAAATTTAAACATATGTTGACCTTGAAAATCTTAATTTCAACCAAATTTTGACTAAAAAGTGTCTACCCTTACTAAGTAGCTTGCCAAGAATGGTGAAAGAACGTTCAACAGCAGCAGTTTTGTGCTGACAACGCTGAAGTAGTTTTGCGTGCACTACGGGTGACACACCATGTTGCTTCATTCTGAAAATGGTGTATACATCACAATTTTTCATCAGGCGCTTTTTGATATAAGAACCATTCAATGCCCACGCAGTCTTGCTTCAATTAGCATAATGCGGGACGCTGAGCATAACACCATGCCAAGCTATTTGTTTCATTTGAATGTTTATGATTCACAATTAGCAGAGAATGGGCCGTCTACAACTGTAGGCCTATACGTCTATCAAGTAGGCTGCAAGCTGTAAAATGTCAAATGATAAGTTCACCGACAGCGGAAAGTCTACGATACAAACGAAATGCATTGCAAATAAACTTTTAATTTGTGAAAAATTTTGACATTTTTTGACTCAACGCGACAATTTTGACACATTTTGAATTAATCATCAGACAATATAAAATTCTATGATCCGGCAGGTGCTATGCAAACTCACGAAACACACCTATCATCATTTTGATACTTTTAAATATGAGTTATGCTTGATTCGGCAATTCCGGTCAATTACTGTCTCAGACTCTCAATGCATGTACAGTGTACACCTCTACGTGATTTTATCATGAGAAAATATTACTCGAACACTATTATGGTGCAAATTTCTAACATTCCATGTCGCGAACATGTATTTACAAATATGTTCTGGTCATGGACAGATCATGGCTAAATGAAAAAATATTAAAATGAATATTGCCACAATAACGTACTGTTCCAACACATGTGTGTTAAAAGAATTGGGATTTGAAATACAACCCGAGTAACAGTTTATTATTCTCAGATACCGCAAAACTTGAAAACGAAGTGTTTGAAATATCGGGCTTTCATTTCTGGGCCCCTTGCGACTACAAGTTTCTAGCAGACGCCGAGGCATTTTGTTCAAACGCAGGTGGATGGCAGCACGAACCCAAGACAGAGGAAATAGTGGAACGTTTGAAGCAAGGCCTGTATGTATTAAATATAGCATCTTGGCAACATAGCGAATGTTCAGACAACGTGAGTCAACAGAACGAGGCACACAAATTAGCGAATTCCATATTTTCGAGACCTTTTCGAGATGTTTTTGACATAGCCTTTGTCAAAACAGTTATACTTTCAAAACACCGACTAATTGTGTCGCTAATATGACACGCGATGTATTGACTTCCGCTATTTTGAATATCTCGCTATTATGGCACTCGCTTCTTTTGAAACTAATTATTTAGAATGCAAGCCAGTAGGTTCATTCATTTCGATCAAGTCACACGTCACAGTGTTGCGAATTCATGCTATTTCGAAGTAACGCCTTGGAATTCCGACTAATAAGGTCGGGACCAAACATTATAGTTTTAAAATGTTATGTCTTATGATTTCATTTTGTTCCTAGGGATAGACAATTCTATCAGCAAGGTCTGAAAAAAATGAATGGCGTCTGGAAATGGGTCCAGGGAGGCCAATGGGACGGCGAAAATCCAACGAGGTGTGATTTGAAAATATGAATAAAAATGTCCATAAGGTTCTATGTATCTGCCGGTAACGCATTCGTACTTTCGTTTTCTCTTAACTTTATTAGATACAACTTACAGATCATATTTCATTTACAATAAACTGTAATTATACCCTATCCATAGCGATTATTTTGTCATTCTGTCACCTGAACGAGAATGTTCTTCAAAACTTACAGTTATGTTGAAGTGCTAGCATGTGAAATGTGCATCAATGTTGTTCAAAAATTTTTTTTTTCCGGATTCAGGAGATTCACCAACTTAATTGTTAGGTGGCCTAAAAGAACGCTGCATACCGCATTTGGAGCAATTCCAATCAGTAGAAGTTGTCGATGAGCCAATTAAAAAAATTCAATACATTCATGACCCTGCATTGGCTTCCGCTGGTTGGAATTAAGCGAAACTTGGTGTCCAGTATTTTTTAGGCAACCTAACAATTTAATCTGTGAATACGCGGAATCTTGAAAAAAAGTAATTTTTTAACAAGCTTAATGTGTACGGACCTGGTCTCCATCCCCGGATCAAGAGATTGTTTTAGTTAAAGGATACGCTTCATATTCCAGTCTGCCATATCAGTAGATACGAGTTCCTGAAAGGTTGTGAACTGATTTTCGGCGTAGGTAGCACGACATAATCAAATACGACGGTGGCGTTTTTAACGCTTTTCTAATCGTTACACCGAGACTTAGGACCTTGGTTTCATGCGCCTGATTTCAGAGTGTCTTTCTCGTGGAGAAATCACATCAATAACGTATAGGTTTGAAAGCAGAAAACATGAACAATTGATTTGATATGGGATATTGTGTAACGAGGTTCTTACAAAAAATTAATCATTTCTTTAGTCAACATCACGATATTAATATTGATCATGCACCGAAGAAACGAGAAAATCAAACATCAGTAAATATTACAGAATTACCAAAGGTGGCTTGGATGTAGATGTGATATGACGGTCAGCACTATATTTACTATCTATATCGGGGTGACCAGCCTTTATGCCATTCACGGTCATATTTCGACTACTCAGATGGAGTACGGCCGCATTCCAGGACATAGTCGTAATGAACTAGCCGTACGCCAAATACCCATGTTAAAGAGTATATGTGCATTTTAGGTGAACTAACGACAACTCTATTCAATCATACACTCTAAATTAGAATGAGCGCAGAGGAACCAGAAAGTACATACCAAATCCGTTTTTCTAACTGTCACATAACATGTTAGAGACCATGTGTGCCTGGTTACCCCGTGTTTAATTGTGGTGTGTTCCAGTAATGAGCGGATGTTGATTTTTGAGAATCTGAGTACGTCTGACAGTTTTTGTGTCTGCGGAACTATCCGTCCGACTCCGAAGAAGCTCATCCAACTATCCGACTTTATCCGAAAATCTCGTACAAGAATCCGAGAAATCCTTATCGAATAATGGTATCTCAGATTATCAATTGTACAGCTGAGCTTAGATACAGTTCTGCACTAAAATATCACGATTGTATCTATGTAATGAACAAAAACAAACAGAGAAAAATTGCAATTGGAATTCAAAGTAAGTATGCGAGAAAAATGGTATCTTGGATCAAAAGAAAATTAAAAATTACATGGCCATATATAACAATGAGGCATTTAACCATATTACCCAATATATATCAAGAAGTGATAGTAGCAAGTTGTAACCATGGAATTTCACAATCTCAGTTGGTCAATATTGGATGCAGATAATCCGCATTTTGCCCACAAATGCTGGAAGGTGGGAAGGCCTGTTCAGGTGCAACTTGCTGATGCTTATAATACCTTTGGTCAATCAGTTCAAAGTTTTGAGCACGACGCTTATAGTCGAGTCACACAAAATGTCGATAATAGCACCGTCCTGAATGTTCCTCAATAGCTGTCCAAATTTCCTCTCCAGTATCAGGTCAGTATAAGTTGTCTTGCCGACTTGTATATTGGAAGACAAGAAACTTATCTCCAACCGTGCTACGTCCTTGGCCTTTCGGATATGGTTTGTAAGGTGCATTGTACCACTTGAAAAGTTGTGGTGCTTTACTTGAACATAGCAATTATTGAATTCAGCAGAGGCAGTGTCCCATGAATCAGGATGCAATCTCTCAACACTTAACTCTTGTTGTGCTATCTTTCAAGACGTCGACTTTCCTCATTGATCCATTATTACGGAGAAACGGAACTCAGACAGTAGGAGGAGTTTGTACAGCATTCGAGGTCTTCAAATAATGCAATGTACACTGTACAGAGCAGAGATGAGCGGATTTGGAATTTCTATGTCCTAATACAATCCAATTCCGAATCCAAATCCGAATCCATATCTTTGTCATATTCAAGTCCATACTCAATCCTAATCCGATTCCCACTGAAAATTCAGAAAAAGTGCTAATTTATGCAACGGAGGGATCGGAAATTTTTCTTTCACGACCAACGATTCCCTTGATTCAAGATAACTTGGTAACCATAAATATATTAATAAGTGATCTGAATAAAGTTTGTCGGCATTCGCCACACGACATATCAATCTCCCAGAAAATCGGTAAATCCAATCCAAATCCTCATCCGTTCAGAAAAAAATCTCTAATCCTAATCCAATCCAAATCCTACAAAATTTCACATATCCTGTTTTGCAAATCCTAATCCTAAGCCATGCTCATCTCTGATACAGAGTACACTTCGAACAGTTGATGGAGCTCCGCTCAAGATACATGACGCGTCCCTAACGCACTGATCACCACTCTTTGGCGTTGACTTTCAAACTGCTTATATGGTCTCTCGTTCTAATCATATAGAAAGCACCATAATAACGCCAAAGATTTTTTCACAATTCTTCAATCGAAATCAAATTTACATGAACAGACCATTGCTTGACGAAAACAACTAACACCTTTTGTTTATATAGCTCTGTGGTTCTAGATCAGTGGTTCCCAAACGGTGGTGAATTCCCCACTGGTGGGGATTTTCGGGATTTCTGGTGGGGAATAGACTCACTTTTGAAAAACTCTTTACAGTAATATTCTCCTTTATTAAATGCCGTTTTGTAATGCCCACCAAATATTTCATAGCTTATTTAAAAACCAGCGATTCATATTATCAGTGCCTTCAATTAGCGGGAATCGCCTGGATAGCGACACGCGATCTCTAGAAATGTTTTTATTCATTTGTACAACATCATCGGTTACAAGACGTAGTGATAGAAAAATTCTAATTCGCTTTAATAAGAGCTCATATTGCTGAACATGTATTGAAGGGACTCGCTATTGTTAGGACATCCGGACTCGTTACAAATGAAATTACATATTTATGTTATTTCAAGTTCTTTTAGTATTGTGCGAAAGTGTAGTTTACGGCGGCTTATATATATCAACATCGGGAAGTTTATCCGACCCATGTATTATTCGGCATTTTCGTATGTAAATTGATGCTACCCCGCAACACTTGTAAAATTTTCAAACCCCTCATATTTTTCTGTTGGCTGCGCGCCGGGGTCGATACATATATTTACGGAGGTGCGTTTACGGCTACCAGTTGACCGCTGCGTTAATTTTATTGTGTGCTGATCGATTCCGGGATCTTAAAAATCACCAATAGCACGTACTATTTACTAGGCAAAGTCTTGCAAACTTTTATTAGAGGTAGCACTTTAAAGGGTAGATATTGATATAGAGATTTTAGGTGGGGAATGAAGGCTCGGAATAAATTGGAAGTGGGGAATTAGGATAAAACGGTTGGGAACCACTGTTCTA
>ATSW01128951.1:0-21011 GCA_000444245.1 Botryllus schlosseri | reverse complement strand
AACTTCGGATTATCGCTTCAACTCATTCCAGCGCTTCATGCAGTCGTAGACTTGTTTCGCTTTTCCGTGATTTAATTAACGTACGAGGAAACAAACGCAGATGCTTTTGATTTCGACAAAATCTCGAAAAAGAGTAACTGCAAATTTAGGAATTGGATATCAGCATAAACTATACATTAAAATAATACTTGAAGACTTGCAAAATGGCCGTCTTTGTGCGACGGGTCTTTTTACACTGCCAGCGTGTATGTCTCACACAACACTTAGCAGGGTTGGTCAACTCGAGTCGATCTTGAGTTGTCCACAAAAACGATGCTAAGAATGAAAAACGTCAACAACCATCCGTGCAGGGCCAGCGCAAAACGCTGGCAGTTTGGGGTATAATTATCACACGACCGACTGGCTTTGTTGCAGTTCGGTTATAGGAATTACGAGTTTACATCGACCTTAGCACATTTATAAGCTTGCTGGAGGTATGTACCGTTTCAAGTCAAGATTTGGACTAACGACGAATCCGTCTTGGCTCCTCTTATGAATTCAGATCGCGAGATTTTTCCTGTAGACAAAACAAAGACATTGTTATTCAAACTTGAACTACATGAATATAATTGTTATCTTTTAGAGCGGTGCTCCTCAACCTTTTTGTCTTTGCGGACCACTTTTGGACCGTCACGGGTCCCCGCGGACCCCCTCGAGTCTTAGTTCAAATATAGCTCAATTATCGTGCAACCGTCATCTGTTTAGTGCAAATATTAACTATAGGCTAGTGATAAACATCAAAAAAAAATGACCATGAACCAATGAACATATCATGTCCGGCCTAGTCATTTCTAGCCAGCATATCATCTTGAAGTTATTCTGGAATAGCGGTTTCCATCCGTTTATTGGGACAGACTTGAAATCTAAAATGTTTTACAAACATTTCAAAGCCACCATGATTGACTTTACTACTCAAACTTTTATAATTTTCCAGAAAATCCAATAAAACTTCTCGAAACAGAAATCTATTTGTGTCAGTAAGCTATTGGCAACTTGGAAATTGAGATGAATTTGCACAGTAGGATATTTCATCTTGGGCGGCCATTCTGTTGATGAGAGTCCTGAAGTTTTAGCAACGAAGCGAATCTGCACCGCGATTTTTTTAGTTTGGAAAATTACAAATTAGTCTAACACTAATTTTGCAAATTTAGAGGTTTCGCGGACCGCCTGAAAATGCTTCGCGGAACCCCGGTTGAGAACCACAGTCTTAGACCATACCTACTTAATTTCACTTCGTGACAATGCTGCTGGATGATTAAGACCTCACTGAAGTATCATTTCCCTTAACTTAACAAAGTTTCAAACTTGATCATACCCAAGATATGGCCGAAAGAAAATGAGAACTTTACAAAAACTTCAAAATGTGTAAAATAGACATAAGCTATATACTCTGATTCAAAAGCGACGATATAAAAGACAAAATCAGCCTTGGATGTTTTTTTCCGCATATGCATTTAGCAAAAGGCGTGCGATTGATATAAACATGTCACCAACAGCTCACAGTATAATATAANATAGCATAACATGCATTGGTCTTCTACTAAAGTCTAACGAAATATAGGCCTACGTANCGCAAATATATAAGGCCGAGGCGCATATAGCAAGACGATGCTCGACCCGAGTGGAATGCGATAATTATTATTTATAGGTCGAGTCGGATAGTCGCTATTTTGGGCTCGTATGTATCGAAAACAAGCTGCAATACCCGTTCACGCGTATCCAATTTTGGCTTTTTACTACATATTGCACAATCTATCAGCACGTATATGCCTGGTATAGATGCAGTGAATACGGAAGGTGTATATCTCCAATTTCTCCGTTCATTGGAGTGCAAATTAGGTAAATTCCCTTTTCTGGTACCGAATCGTGTTATAACACTTTTTTAAAGGGCGAGCTTTAGTCAAATACACGAATTCTTATGGAGATATATCCCAGTGGTGTACCAGTGGTGTAGTGCACGGGGAATCCGTGTGCGCAAAATATGTGTATATATCAGATTCCCACCATAGTGCGGGGTGTAAATTAGCTATACCGTAATTTCAGGTGCCAAATTGTTATTTCACACCCTTCCAATGGGGGATTATGAGTCAAATACACCAATCAACATGAAATATATCCCAGCGGTGTAGTTCACTGTAAATCCATGTGGGGAATATAAGTCTGTGCAACAGGCGTGAAAAATAGGCGGAAGGGTGTGAAAGCACAATTTCGCACTTAAAAGTGCAGTTGAGCTTATTTACACCACACGCTATGGTGAGAATTTGATAAATACACACATTTCTGAGACACGGATTTACAGTTCATTACACCCCTGNGATANATCTGTGGTCATCGGTGTATTTGAGTCATGTTCACTCATTCGAANAGTGTGAAAGAACAATTNACACCTCAAAGTGCCTTTNACCTGTTTACAGACTACGGTAGCGTGAAAATNAGCGAAATACACTATTTTCGTTTACAGTACACACGTAANTAGANCCCACTACACANCTGGGATATATCTAATTATCTATNTAAGGCGTGACGTATTTGACTCGATATCACCCGTCGGAATGTGTGGGAAAGCAAAATTTGATACCATAAAATGCTGTCGCTGATTAATGAACGATGCTATATGCTGATTTTCACCGATGGTGGAAATTTGGTAAACACGTTAATTTTCCGCCCATGTATTTACAGCCAAGAATATAGTAGATCAGGACTACAGGTACGTTGTTTCGTACAATAATTCTATGTGGTGGGCAATTTTTAATTTAATTCGGGTTTGGGGGTGAGTGACGTAGTATATTTTTACATTTTCCGAGTATTCAAATAGGTTTTCCCTATGTGCGCATAATTATAGTTTTTTGACTTCCCAGAGTCCCCACCGCCACGAAAATTGCCGATACTTTTTACATCAAATGGCCGATACCGATTTTGTTTAAAATGTGATATTGACTAGACTCGCTATCATACCTTGAAAACAGTATCGGTGTCGTCCATTAGATGTAAAAATATAGGCAAATTTCGTGACGTCATATCGCTCTATGCTTTATTTCATGTCCAAGTCATTCAAACAAAAGCTATATGTTTTGGAAATACGCCTAACGCTAGTTAGATACCATATCTTTTGAATATATCGGGTGGTATTGTTAAAAAAAATATTTAAAAAAATAATTTTGCGGCTATATAATAAAAATGTTAGGTTGACTAAAAAAACGGTGCACACCAAATTTGACCCAATTCCAACTAGAAGCTTCAGAGGTTTGAAATTTCTGAGTTTAACATAATTTTTTTTTCAAATTTTACTGTCAACCCCATGAAATTGTTAAATTACCTAAAACAACGATGCATAACAATTTTTGCTCAATTCCAACCCATAGAAACCAAGTTATTGCAGTTGAAAATTTTGGATTCGAAAAAATACCATTGACGGTGGGAAATCATAGAATTATGAATGAAAAACTAAAACGAATACGCTTCTAAGGGTTGGAATTGCATCGAATTGCTTTGCATCGTCTTTCTAGCAGACTCAACAATCTTACGGGGTAAACTGTTACATTAAAAAAAAATTAAATATTTAGATATTCAAAACTTGCAGACTCCTACAGAGTCACATCTACTGGTTGGAATTGAGCCAAATTTTGTGTGCAACGGTTTTTTAGTCAACCTAACGATTTTATCAAATTTGAACAAAGTTATTTTTGAACAACGCCACTATCTGGGTTATCAGTGAAGATATTAGTTATCGGTCTCCTCAGTTTCGGCTCAAAAACACGATATCGGTCGGGGTCTAGTTACACTGTTCTCAACGGATATCTATTTAAAGACTCAGTAGTTAGGCAACACCAATGCCTTCACCAACTGTGTGATATTCTAAAGAGGCCGTTCGCACGACTGAATTCACAAAATCCAACTCCGTCAGAGCAACCGAAACCGTCGCCTTGCCACGCTTAAAAACACGAAATCGAATGCAGTTTGCGAAATGTGCGGCGCTTCAATATTCGCGCTCTATTGACGCTTCTCCGAACCGTAAACAACCCACTCCGATCAAGTTGACCAGGGTATATTACAGAGATCGACCGCTAGAAAATCTTGAGCTTTTCCATATTGCGCTAGAATTATAGCTACAAAGCAGCATTTTCTAGATTAGATTAGAATTAGAATTACTGAACTCGCGAAACCTTGAAAATTTAATCGAATTCAGTTCATATCAAATTAAGCTCATTGTTACGAGCACGAGAATGGCAAATGTCCGTAAAGCATGCTTGGCTCGTTTCGCACTATACAATTCTCCTGTTGCATTTACGAGAAAGTAGAAATTAGATTATTAGAATCAAAATTGGAACATAGAAACATTTCACAAATTAGATTATAATTAGTTTCGCTATAGGTAGAGGCTTACGTGAGAACCACGGAACGCACCACACACTTTTCTGTTCATTCGAGTATGGCGTTCAATAATTCTAATCTAATTCGGAAAAAACGTGTCTAATTCTAATTCCGGTCTAATTTGAACAAAAAACGGGTTGCTATAATTATAATTTCCGTCGAAGTCGAAAAAAAATCTATGTAGCTATTAGATATAATTCAAAGTATATGTAGTTTTAATTCTAATTCTGGTTTAATTCGAAAAAAATATGTAGCTATAAAAACTGTGAAGCTACATTATTCCTATTCTAATCTAATTTGGAAAATTTCTAGCGAAATGTGACTTTGATTGTTACGGCATTCTTTGCTTATACCATCTTTATTTTGCATCTATTGGCTACGCACACGACGTAGTATGTTACGTCATCGCGGTACATAAATAAACAGACTTCAAAGTGAACGCGTTTCCGGTTCAGTTCATACAGCCTGTGATGTTAGTCCACGCATTAACATTGGAAAGTTAGTTTTTTGTCCTTAATCCAAAGCGAGCTTTCGCGGATCAGAAAACGGTCAGGTCTGTGTTAGGCTGTTCCATTAGGGATGTTCAAAAATAATTTTTTTTTAAATTTTATTGGCTGCTTCATAATATTGTTAGGTTGCCTACGTAAATGCTGCAGACCGACGTCGGTTCAATTCCAATCCATAGAAGCATTACTATTTAAGAGAAAAAAGTCTTCGATTTATTAAATAAAAATAAATATATATTTTTTCAAATTTCACTGGCAACCCTATGGAATTGTTACGTTGTCTACGACAACGATGAATAGCAAATTTGGCTCAATTCCAACCCAAGGAAACGAAGTTATTGAGGGTCAAAATTTTGGATTTCAAATCATAGTATTTACGGTGGGTGGATCTATAATAAATAATTGTAGAATTTGCCACCGTAAATAGTGCATTTTTCTAATCCAAAATTTTGTACTACAGTAACTTCGCTTCTACTGGTTGGAATTGAGCCGAATTTTTTGTGCATCGTTTTTCTAGACAACCTAACGATTTCATGGGGTAGCCAACAAAATTTTGAAAATTTTTCATATTTAATATTAATATATAAATCCAAAACTTTTCTTATACAGCAACGCTTTTTATGGTCGGAATTGAGCAAAAATTGGTGTGCGGGGTTTTTATTAGGCAGCCTAACAATTTCATCAAGTAGCCAGTACTATTTTGAAAAAAAGTAATTTTTCAACAGCTCTCTACTGTCACATGTTGTGTTCGACTAGGAGCTCGGGTGAAATACCATTGCCGCATTTTAGCGTGAAGCAAGAGAAGTATAGCAATGTGGCGGCTTCGGTATAGTTTCCAAGTGCCTTCATGATTGCAATTGATCAACTTGGTTACAGATATTATATTACTTACCGTCATTATTGGTGTCTAGTTTTTTGAAGGTCTGCTCGGTCCTGTCTTGTATTCCCATGGGAGTGAGCCTTTCCTTAGGAGGGCGGGTGTTGTAAATCGTCTGCGCAAACACACAAGTATGATTAGTTTTGGAAACATTCGGCTAATCATTAATCTAATTTTGCTGCAAACCTATGTAGGCTTATTGACCATTGACCATACAGGCTTTCGGTACACATTTGCCAAAGTATCGCGTTCTGTTTGTCGTATTGGATGACTAATTGTTTATCTCAACCAGAGTTGGCAACTACAAAATATTACCTTTTTAAAATTAGATTAGTTAGACAGTTCTCCTGTAACATTTTCAGCAAAACCAGAAATTAGATTAGAATTAAAATGAGTGGATAGAAACATTTCACAAATTATATTATAATTAGATTACCGGCATTTCGCTCCAATTGGTATAATTAGACAACTACAACTACCTAGTTATTCACGTCTCATCTCAACACCGACCTTGATTATTTCTCTCATTTCGTTCATGCTGATCGAGCCGTTGCCGTCCAAATCGTAAATTTGAAACGCCCATCCGAGCTTGTCGTCCACGCTGCCTTGTGACGTCACTGAGAGGGCGCAGATGAATTCCCGAAAATCGATGCTGCCTGAGTAGAATGCATCAAGAGTGAAGACTTATATGATTACTGCGCTGGCCACAATGATTCGGGAGCTGAAATATTACACCCCTAGACACTATAAGAGTTAATTTATCAACGAGAATTATANTTTCGATACTATTTTCCACCGTGCAAGGCTGTAAACCTCAATTGGTAGTATCGCAGTATATGAAGCATGTAGTACAAATCTAAGCAAGTTATTGGAAATGAAACATATGTGAAGTGAAGTCGTGATTGAACCGACAGCGTTGCCCCAAAGTGTTTTGATNCAGACCNATCCTGGCNATCTCAGGGCTCGTACTGGGATGTGGGAAGCACACCACAGTATAGTACGGCATAGTAATTGAGCGCGTACGAAAATAGAAACATGTCGCGCTGCGTACTAGTTATTACAAAGCATCATTTTCGCAATTATCGGTAATTTCGCGAGATTGTTCAACGGCGAGAAACGCGGTAACTGTGCGTCGTGGCACGAGTCATTGATGTTATCAAGATTTCTACGCGGTAAACCCGAATATTTGCATACGAACTGCCAACGTATCTATATCGATAAGGACCGAAGTCGCAACGCTATGAAACAATGATTCTCAGCCTTTTTATCTTATAAACGGGTACAATTTCAAAGATATATTTTAGTCCGAAATGCAAGCACGACAAATGTAGTCGCCCCAAAAGCAAACATTGGAAACTTCAATTCAAAGAGGAATCCGCTGCTGCGTTGATATTATACACGTTACACGTGGTTCTATTCAAGTCGGAAGAAATGCGAATTGCTCTTTGCTAGCCTGTATTATACTGCCAAACGTCGCTATAAAATGGACTGTCGTAAACGAGCTGCAGGCTACTTTTTTGGTCTGTAACACTGCGACGCACGGCTCGTCTAAAGTAGATTGCGGACTGAATATTACGACACCAGTCAGAAAATAGGTTCCAAATTTCAAAATCCATTTGAAACCCGATGTTTCATTTATCTAATTAATGGACCAGCTTCGTCAAGGTCAAACATGCTGCTTTTGACAATTTAGTTCCAAAATTTTTATATATTTGGCTTTGGCTGGCCGGAGCCGGAGGTTAAGAACCACAGGACTGGACAATTAGATTCACACCTATCAGAGCGAGTTCTGTGATATCCGTATATGCTCACAATTTACTTCTAATTCTAATCTAATTTCTGGTATTCTGAAAACGCTACAGAAGAACAGTATAGTAGGGGGTATTCAAAAATGATTTATTTTCTCAAATCGTGCAGGCTATATGATAAAATTGTTACGTTACCTAATTTAAGCCTACATACCAAATTTGGCTCAATTCCAGCCAGTAGCCGCATTGCTAGAGGAGAAGAAAGTTTCGATTTATTATATAAAAATACATAACAAAAAATTTCAAAATTTTCTGTTCACCCCATGAAAGTGTTAGGTTGTCTACAGAAACGATGTTCACCAAATTTGGTTCAATTCCAACCAGTGAAAGCGGTGTTATTGCCGTCGAAAAATTTGGATTATGAATAAAATAGTATTTACGGTGACCAATTCTTTAATTATTTACTATAGTGGTGCTCACCGTAAATACTATTTTATTCAAATACAAAGTTTTCGACTAGTCCTTTTTGAATACCCCTACTGTATAGCGCGATACGAGCCAGGCTTTGTGCACAGAGCATTGGCAGTCTCGTGCTTGCGGGATTGAACTCAGATTTGATACGGACCGAACTTGATTTCCGTTGTGTCTCTTCCCAATTTTTGGGAATGCAGTAATTCTAATTCTAACCTCATTTTTAAAAAACTGCGTAGCAGTAACTTCAATCCGAATTAAAGCTGAAAATTTTCTAGTGGTCCGATTCGCACATTGGCGTTTCGACACGGATCAGAGCAAACCGCACGGTAAGATTTCTAAATGCCAGTCAGTCGATTGACCGCCTGCCTTAACAACGGGTAAATGACATCGCACCAGAGTGCATACAATCCCCGTAGAGTTCGTTAATGCGATATTACTCCCGCGAGACACCCATCGCGCACCTTTCTCGCCGGGACATAACCGGCAATTGCTAAATCCGCGTTTAAAGACCATATAATGGTCGATAAGATGCTATAATTTGTCGTGTTCATTGATCGCTTTCTGCGTTACAAGGTTTGATATTGACGTTTTATAGCGTCATGTCTTGAGGCTAAAAATTGGGATGTTAACATTATCATACAGTATATGAAGTCATAACACTATGGAAGATATGAAATGTAATGATCAAATTCGCACATTTTATGCCACCACAAAGAATATCAGCGAAGCATTCGATATCACAAGCAGAGTTGAAAAAACTGGGAGCAACAAGACTTTGATTCGAAACTGAACAGTTAACAGAATGACTTGGACTCGAGTCATAACACTATGATTTGGACTCGATCCTCCACTATCTGACTTGGACTCGGACTTGACTCGGTGGCGAATTGAAAATGACTCGACTTGACTCGAGTCAAAAGTATAAAAGTGAGATTGACTTGCGACTCGGTGCCTTGTGACTTGGTTACAAGTTACGACCCTGACACTAGATATGAAAACGAAGCGTAATGATAATCACCAATATTGAGATCATCGTGAATAAGTTTCCATACGCAAAACGTGGATGAGGCAAAAGGCATTTACTGGGGTTAGCATATGTCTTCTTTTAAGAGGATTTGTTCTCTTTTTTCCATAAATTGGAAGCGTCCTCGGAGGACGCCTAAATGTCCCCTTTTTCTAGAAAAAATATTAAAACGCGATCAAAAAGTCGATTCCGACGCAGCGAACGCCAGATTTCGCAAGACAATCGACGAAAAACACGGCGCGACTGGTTTTTCGGGATAGAGAGATGGGAAAGGGAAAGATGACGTTTTTTTTAGTCAACACCGCAAAAGTTTCGTGAAAAAGCGGGTAATTCGGGAGTCGACTCAAAGTGATGACCCGTTTTTTTAGCCAACACAGTACTATTGGTTACCATTTTCAAAATCACAAGTTTTGTTTTCCGGTAATACTAGAGCTTTCAGAATTTTGGAAGGGTCTTCGTTTTCGGATCTCAAAATATGTTGTATGTCCAGATACCTGACATTGCAGACTGATATTGCAGACTGATATTTCTCTTGGCAATTACGGTATACGCAAGGGATAAGAGTTCAGAATCCCAAATACAGCAAATACCCAACGGAACAACAGGGGAAGTCCAAGCATATATAACTTTGCTGCCTGCGGGCAGACTCGGACAACTAGCTAATTCTAGTTGCCTAATTAGACTAATTAGGGAGAACTGCCGATAATCTAATTCTTATCTAATCTGTGAGATATTTCCAAGGTCTAATTTGAACTATGATCTATTTTCTGGCTTTGCAGAAAATGCTATAGAACTGCATAATGCAAAACCAGCCATAAGCTTGCTGTACGGACATTCGCTTGCCTCGTGCAGTCGTGCTTATGATAATGAACTCTCATTTTATATGAACTGAGCTTGGTTCAATTTCCAAATTTTCGACAATTCAATAATTCTAATTCTAATCTACTTTGTAAAAACCTGTGTAGTTATAACGGTGATCGCCATTACATTGTCATCTGTTCGCCTTAAATCTTCGAGTTTCCATGCCGGTGACGCCATATTTTGTGATACGATTGTTGACATACATTATTCAATGTTCTTTCCAATTCTCTACTAGTTGCTAACGATTGCCCCTGACGAGTGTCAGCCTAAAATATCCGGGTTCATTTCAATATCAAAATATTTTTCAAAAATATGACTATTGTCGAGTCTTGGCCTCGAAAAGATTTAACGTTTCTAGACCAAGTATTGACAGAATAAGCACGTACTCACCGTCCTTATTGTCATCGAAAGTTCTGAATATGTTGACTGCGAAATGGGACGCGTCCCCGTGCGGGAAAAATTCTTGATACATCTTAACGAATTGGTCTTTGGACATTTTGCCCTTCGGGCAGTCCTGAAAATAACGGAACAACACAATAAAAGCTATTCGATGTTCGGTTATAGAACAATCCAATAGAAAAATATCCTAAGATCATATCATAACCATTATTATGTCGCTTGAAGGTCATTACCTGGTTACGCGGCTGATTTTATATTTCAATATCTTTTGATAGAATTCGAACTTTGAGAGGTGTGCAACTGGATATGGGCGACGGCTATGAAAAGGTCACGTATCGCCGGTTTTGTGTATAAATGGGGATGATATGATTTCCCCAGCGTATATTGTGGAGCTCATATTGCAACCTTTTATTGGTCGTGGCCTAGATTCCGATTTGAAAATATTTCGTGACCCCCCAGCTTGGAATATAGGTGATCTTTTTCTTTATGACGTGATTGGGCTGTTCAAAATTACCTTTTTTCAAATTTGACTGGCTACTCGGTAAAATTGTTACCTTGCCTAAGAAAACGCTGCACGCCAATTTTGGGTCAATTCCAACCTATAGAAGCATTGTTACATAAGAAAAAGGTTTTGGATTTATTTAATAAAAATATATACAATTTTTTGAAAAATTTTATTGGCTATAGCCATATATACCCCATGAAATTGTTAGGTTGTCTGAAAAAATGATTGACAACAAATTTGGCTCAATTCCAACCAGTAGCAGCGAAGTCATTCATGTTGACAATTCAGGATTTCAATTCATAGTATTTACGGTGGATAGATCTACAATAAATAATCACAGAATTTGCCACCGTAAATGCTATCTTTTTCAAATCCACAAATTGGTACTCAAATAACCAGGGAGTGTAAATACAGCGGAAATTGCCAGCAAACGGAGACCGAATATTTTTATGTCAATCCTACTCTGCGTTTGCGTGAAGTTATACACAAACTTGGAAATTTGATCTGGTTTAAAACCGTTTTACCGACTTTATGCTTTTCCAGACAGTTCTGTGTTCCACATGAAAATGCACCAGTTAAGGAACACTGTTGTAAAGATGTTGCGCATTTTGAGTGGTGTATTATATTATCGAAATTCGGTAATGATATTCGATCAGCTATAATATTGACGTATGTTAGTATTCATTTCATTCATATTCGTATCGAACAATTGAGCGTAAATTTACACTACAGATGACAATGTTTACAAATAGCCAACGAATACGATAGTGCATCGGTTATTGTACACAAATGACTCTCGCTGGAACCGTGTTTTATGCTATCATATTTCTGATTATCTATTCAATTCGCAGATCTTAGAACTTAGAACATTGACGAACTCCTTGCCCGGGACGAGATGTCATGATACGTACTAAACTAATGTCACGAAGCTTTGGCTCTACTGGAAACTGGAACGGGATTACCAACCGTGACTTTGCCTAGGTCCGGCTGATTATGTAATAAATACTTATGACAATGTTCCGGCAGGGTTGTATCGAAATGGAACGCGCAAATTATGAAGATACGTCCCCGATTCGCATGCTAACCATGTTACGCTGCGTTTATAGGTTAAAGACGCTATGTTACATGCTTCACTGAACCTCAACGTCGAAAGCAAAAGTGATATAACATCTTTATAACCGCATTCATTAATATACATACACGTTATCATATTCATCCTAGCACAAAGCACTCACAGATATAAGCATGACGCTATAGGCCTACTTGAAAACGCAACACTGTTTACTAGGGCATATCTGCGAAGTCACGATCAACCCACGGCATTGTCACATAGGTAAGGTAAGATTAGATTGTAAAATATTACAACCACTTCGCTATGTTAACGGGACACCAAGGTCATAACGTGACTGTCCACAATGTGCTGACCTTGTTTTGTTAGTCAGCGGGTTCCTGCCTGTCAACCACTACCCTGTTTAAGTGTCTATAAGTGATATATAGTGTGTGACCCGGACAAAAGAGTGAAATGGCTTGGTGAAGTCCATTAATCGAGCAAACCTTGACCTCAAATGGTACTAAAAGCGCGTTAAAACAGGCATGCAAGCACGGTGCATTGCACAACGAGTGAAAAATACGAAAACGGTCGTGTGTAATGTAAATGGACCAGAATTGGAAGTTACGGGACGTGCGTTGATACGAGCTATATAGGCGAGATCGATGTGCCGAAAACTGGAGAGAAATGACAGCGCATGTGAGAGCAGTACCGGCACCACCTGTATCAATACACGTATGACAGACAGGCGTGTCATATTGTTCCACTACTGTGAATCTTTTCTGTTTCAAACTTTCCACGATAACATAACATTAATAAGTACTAGGCTGCTAGATGAATCGAGCATTCGTAGTATCACAGCAGTATAACCCATTATGATTTCGTAAGAGTATGATTGCGTGGAAAAGTTCAAATCTATATGTACCTTTTATGCGACCACAAAGAACAACGCCAGTTTTACATCACATTAAATATAATTTGGTATTATTTTCGATCATGCCTATTCCATCGTACTTTGCGACAATATTGTGGGTTAATCACGACATCACAAAAATATCATTACCACTTTCTAGCTTTGTTCTACATGCTTCGTACGTTGCGATACGTTGCATCGAGCTTTACAGTCTTCCACAAAGATTCGACGCAAACTACAACGTGTCGCCCAGAGAAATCATGCTCCTATTCAGTTTTGAATAATAATTATCCTAAATGACGCAGACATTATCGCCAATGTATTGGAATTTATTCGTGACTCAAAACGTGTGATTTAACGACGCATTCATAATTCCACAAAGTACCAATTCGGAAACATTCAAAAACCATGGAAATTTTCATTCTCCAAAGGCCGTAATGCAAAGCCTGGGTTGCTAAAAGATCCGTTAAATGATTTTTTACATAATAATAATAATAATAATAAGAGTTTGAATGCACTGGACTAACTTACACTCGTACCCAAAATTCATAGCAGAATTCCTGTAATTTCGATTCTTTATTTTCAATGATCTCTACCTTAATATAAAATTGAATAATAGATACGTATTGAAATAAACCCGAATATTTTCGGCTGACACTCGTCAAGGGTAATCGTCGGAAATGGTAGAGGATCGAAAAGAACATTGTATATCTGCAATCGTATCACTAAATACCTCTAAAACCCTTGTCAATTTTTCATTTAACGCAATTGAAATAACNATTTTATAACTAAAATTTTCAATGTTTACTTCAATCTTTAAATTTTCCTTANGGGCCATACGTTGCTCTTAAATTGTGTGTAAACTTACCAGTTTTACAGTGAATATCGCGATAATAATACTGTGAGGCTTTCGCGTATCAAAATTTCTCACAGTGAGAGGTCAGTATCAAATCGATGCATCNANCAGAGTTTTCGTGGGACAGCCNGGATTTTGATGCAATTTGCCCAGGAACGGGACGTGNGAATTACTNACGGATCATCGCGGAATAGTGAAAAACGCATGCATTATTCATTTTCGTTTCAAGATAACAGTACGGACGCCGTGAGAGTGATCGACGTAATTTTAAATCCTCGCCGAGAGTGAAGCCCCTAAGAACACTATTCGACACTCGACAGAATTGTCGGCAAGAGCATATTTTATTACATCGTTGAATATTTATTCATCCAAGATTTAAAGACATTTAGTTGTTCGCCTATGTGTACACGATAAACAACAGCCAAATGACTAACAAAACGTAAAACGTTTCTTAGTGTATCTCACCCATTGCGTGGAGGCGATCAATAATAATGGCTTTGATTATTATGCGTCAATCTGAGACACTGTACATTTGATACCAAATCTAACGAACGTAGAACGACATAAATGAACGTATATTGAACGTGTGTATATCAAGGGAGAGAAAACATGCACAATATCGAATATTGAGAAAATTCACAACGTGGAGAAGATCAGTCTTGCTACCTAACTATCAAACTTTGATAGTACGCATCTACGCAACACGAATTGACGTGTGAATTTTATGGGATGCTAATTATTCTGTTTGAAGAGCTTCTTGTAGGTACAGAACTTCAATATACAACTGAGCAGTATATTCATATTGAAATAAACCCGTCAGGGGTAATCTATTAGTTCCTACTAGCCTGCCGATAAGCACATTTACATTTAGACGTCCTTGAAAACATTGTTAAATCAGCGTATAAATTTCAAGGGATTCGAATTGCCCAATATAACATATTTATTATTTACATTAGCAGCGCTCGCATACATTGTTAAATCAGCAAGTGAGGTAATCAGTGAAGTACGAACTCACACTGACCATAAAGTCGATGACGGGCAATGCGCACTGCAATGTTAAAATCGGGTATTTTCTGAAGTATATACTGAATTGGTAGTGTGAACGTATCCAGACTTCATTGAATAGCAATCATTTCGTTTTGATATAAAAATATAATCTGAAAATTTCACAGGCGCGAAACACACGCTAAGAATCCACGATATATGTTGAGATGTTGTAATCAAAGGCACCCCAGGCGCTTGTTCACGACATCACAATGACAGTTACAGAAACTATTGAAACGAATGCATCACTTAATTTCTGTCAAAGGATTCAATCTATTGACTCGCCACGCGAAGTTTCCGGCATGAACTCATCGTGAATGGTCCTTGGTCAGCATAAATGTGGCGAATCGCCCAACGAAACGCTACATGGGAGCACTCGATAACCAAATAAACCGTGAAACAGATTGATATGGACTCTATCAAACTATGGAAGAGCGGTATATATTGGCGGAACACATACGATGGTTTGTATTTAAGTCGTAATCATTGTAAGACGCTGATTCAAATGCTCATACAGCGCATATACAATATATTGCTTTACACAATGTCATTTCCAATTCTCAACTAGTTGCTGACGATTGCCCCTGATCAGTACCAGGCGAAAATATTTGGTTTATTTCAATGTGAAGTTATGTGCCACCAAGCTATAGACGTTCTGTGATATGATTGCTGATGTACTGCACTATCTTCTTCCGAACTCTCTACTAGTTCCTGACGATATGAGTGCCTGCCCAAAACGTCTAAGTTTATTTCAATATCAGTACATTTTACAACATCTGAGCCTCAGAGTCTTCAAGTGTATACTATACACGAATAGTTTTGTATTGCGTGTCGCGATTCAGTAGAATTAACCCTCGTACCTTCATGAATCCTTTATACCAGTCGTGGATTTCCGCTTCGTTAAAATTGGTAACGCTTGCTATGTCGCTTAATTCCTTTGGAGACATCTTGCTCTGACTTTTCCCCATCTTTTGCGCCTTTTCTTCGCTCCGCCGTATAGAAACGTCCGCCGCAGGCCGAGCTATATTGTCGAATAGCCGCGTTTTGTAAATACAAAATGACGCACTAGCGAATCTCAGTTGGCCGGTCGACCGTTACTCCACGCTTGGCTGCTTGTCCTATCTTCGAAAACGGGGGAGAACTCGATGGCCTTATCTGATCAAACCTACTCATAATACCACTGAAATAGACTGAAATATGTCCCGAAAATCGTGGCATTGCTTGATTTGGTGATGGTATCTAAAGGTGATTGCAGCCGCTATATCAGGTTTGGCTTAATATACAAGTACATAGTATAAAATGGTGCACTATTCAATTTCAATTTATTGCTAAAAATTCCATCAGTCCAATACACTACAAGACTGCTATACAATGAAAGATAGGAAGGGGTCGCAACGACTTGGAGTAGTTTTCGAAATCAATACTAGTCAGCGCTCAAGTTTACCGGACCAAGACCTGACATATCGATCTCGCCTTCCGACACGTGTCACCTCATTTTGTCGCTTGTCCTTTTGTATCTTCTTTTACTTTTCATTCAGTGTGCACTGTACATGTGCATGTCTCCTCTTTACATCGCCTATAGGCCCAGATGGGTGTCTGATTTCAAAGACTACTCCAAGTCGTTTTCTACACCTTCCTATCTTTTCATGGTATCGCAGACTTGTGGTGTTTTGAAATGATAAAATTGAATAGTATATTCATATTGAAATGAACCCGAATATTTTCGGCTGACACTCGTCAGGGATAATCGTCAGCAACGAGTGTCAGCCGAAAATGTTCGGGTTCATTTCAATATGAATATACTATTCAATTGTATATCGAAGTTCTATACCTCCAAGAAGTTGTTCAAATGATAAAATTGTAAATGAGATGAACTGAAGTAAACAGTTACTCGTTTCGACATTATTTCGCAACCTTGTGGTGTTTGGATCGATAAAAATGACGATAAAATGACTAACTGACTGATCATAGCATTATTAGTTAGAGAGTGAAATGTCCGTAACATAATTATAACCTAATTAGTGAAATGTTTCTACGCTTTAATTTATTTCTAATCTAAGTTGAGCTTCTAAAAATGCTGCAGAAGAACTGTGCACAGCGCGTAGTGGGAAACGGGCCAAACTCGCTGTACGGTACAGACATCTTCTATTCTCATGCTTATGAGATTGCGCTCTGTGACTGGTATGACTTCGAATTGATTCAATTTACTTGTTTTCGCGGATTCAGAAATTCTAATTCCGATCTAACTTGAAAAAGACTGTGTAGCTATAATTGTAATTCTAGTCTAATTTGGTATAAACTGTGTAGCTATCATTCGAATTCTAATCTAATTTGAAAAAGATTTTAATCTTTTACTTGGTCCACCAACTCCAGTTGTCTTGTTTGGGTTATTATCTTTATCATATGCCGCAATATTGTAATATTCGAAAGGATGGAAGTATATAATACATGAATCGTCGGTCATGCCCTCGAATTGAATGAAGCTACATCCTTTTTGGTCCGAGATCTTCTTGATGACATGGAATCATCAGTACTGGAAACCTTGTTCATTTAAACCAGGGGTGTCTAACTCAACTTGCGTCACTGGCCGGATTCATACCTTCAGATAACTCGCGGGTCACATTATTCAAAAATGTTGTCTCAAAATACATATTACTGTGTTTTACTTGAATCCTTTATCACCAAGGCTATTTACATGATGGTGTATTACATTATATTATGGATCATAGGGGCTATAATTTAACAACATTATTATTCGCTGAGATTGGATTTGGCAAAAGTACGATGATCGTCCGGTTGAATACAATTTCAAACCGCTGAAACAACGGCTCTAACGACGACAAAAGTTGGGTATCTCTATGCTCCCTTTGTTTTAGTAGTATTCCTGCAGTTAGCCCTGGGTACCCGTAGTGAGGAATAGCGGACCTTTTGAGACAAAACTGGAACATGTAACCTGTATGATAATGGTTACGCATAGGCGTTTTCGCTTCTGTGAAAAACCTC
The DNA here is from genome assembly GCA_000444245.1 of Botryllus schlosseri. NCBI lineage: Eukaryota > Metazoa > Chordata > Ascidiacea > Stolidobranchia > Styelidae > Botryllus > Botryllus schlosseri. The sequence goes on along the minus strand of ATSW01128951.1, from coordinate 3,343 downwards.
TGAAGTCAGTCTTCTCTTTTTGCCTTTTCGGAATTGGGCACCAATGTAAGCGATTTGGTTTCTATAATGATGACTAGAGCGAAACCATAACACCGCTGTCGCATGGTTATACTATGGCATATGAACATACTCGACACTTGTCTTGGGGGATTATTTATTGAAAGTATTTCTTGCTGAAAATCGAAACATTTATTAGAAATGTGCTAAATAATACAAGCACTTTTCCAATCAACTCAGAATTGCTTCGCGGTCCGGATGAAATCGTCTCGCGGGCCGGATGTTTGACATCCCTTATTTAAACGGTCAATGATATGTCATATACTACCATTTCGATGCGTGGTTTGTTAATTGCATACCGACACATTCCACATTCATAGCTTGTCTTTTTATGTTATTCTATAATACTATTCCTTATGTGTACATCTGTGCTTGCCTTTATTTGCGTGCCGTAGGTCAGGTTATATCTGAAAGACTACTCCAAGTCGTTTCGACGCACTTCCATCCTTTCATTGTATCGCAATGTTGTGGTCTTTTTGAATGGACAAAAATATCACTAAATGACTGACTGATAACCAAACTAAAATATATGTATAGTAAGCTATATAGTCTGTTAATAATATCTTTGCAATGAAACTCTATTGACAACTGGGAGAGTGGAAATTTAGAGATACGTAAAAATGTTCTGAACCGAGTAATCTCACACCTAATCCTCAAGTCTTCCTGCCGGATAGCGAACACTTTAAAGTTTAAACCGTAATTTACATACTATATCGGAACCCACAGTATACAAGCTGCCGCTTTTACCTCTGACACATTAACTGAGCACTCTGACTCTGACAAACAAAGTGTATATGCTGCAGTATAGCCGCAAGTCCTTATTGGTCACAGAACTTCATGTTATTCAAATGCATAGTGCTAAATAGATTTACAATAAGAGCGTTTACGGCACAGGCGCTCAAGAATATGAATCATGAACGTGAATGTTATTTCAAGCAACCATAGCCTTTGCATAAAACCTGTATGGCATATTGCTAACGCCTATCGTCGAGGCAAATTATCCTGGGCGAGCGAAATAAATTAGATATGTAGGCTAGTGTACGAGTCATATTCACACAGTGTTTCCTGCCACGAACGCATAGGAGGGCTGGACAATCGCAATACGCCGTCAATAAACTGAGCAATGTTAGCAATGAACTTCCTACAATAGGCCTATGCAGCCGTCAACAGTCTGGGAATAGCTGCAATTGAAACAAACTGCATAGCGAATTGTAATGCTAGTTACAGTCGGTATCGTGAGTTATGATCGTGAGGTTTGATTATTGATAAAAATGATCGATGTAATAGACTCTTACCTTTAATTACATCGAATGAATCACTGCTATTTATAATTGAAGGTAGAATGGTATCATAAAATGCTTTATGAGTACTGCAACTGCAATAGAGGATTCACATTTTACTACACTCGGAAGCAGCATTGATGGCAATATTGCAACATCGCATGAATCAAATCGACAAACTATATAGCTATAGTGCGCACTGAACAGCTAAACAGTTTAAAGTACAATATGTTGGCTATTACGCATGTTATTTGTAAATCTTTATTTGCGTTCGCATTTTAGCGATCATTTGTAATCAAGCCTTCTCAGATAGGCTGTTGTATAGCCTAGCTATACCGGTGTATAAAGCGCCTGCGTACCGATTGTTGTCGCAGAATCTTTCGTTCATTGCGTACCCACGTTTCACACGTTGCTACGCTTATCTGTTTCTACGTTCTCCCACGTGTACGTGTCTGCTATATTCATTTGGATCGTGCCGCTGATTTCAAGCCTGGACAAGGACACTTCATTAAGCGCGTTGGAAAGGTGTTTGAATTTTTGGATTACAAGGATTAGCTTCATAGATAACCCAATAGACATGCTTTTGCGCCTGTAATCGACAACAGAGGATTTAGACTGACGTGCAGAGACATCATATAGATAGGCTATCGCAGTAGTTCTCGCACTAAACCACGGAACACATTTACGTTAACCTGCAAGCCTTCGCTAATTCACACATTTTCGCAGAGTCATGAAAACCAAAATCCACCACAGTCCACAGTACATATCTAATATACATTACTGTAGATTACTGTCGCACAAAATAAGCTGCGCATCAACAGAGTGTAAAAAGAATGAAACCGTTAAAATATACTTTCCTCACAAAACGGGCATGCAATTACTACATGCAACCAATGATGGCCAAGCCGAAGACGGACGAATCATCACAAATCATATGTATGTGTTGATTGTGTGCGTCTTGACAACCAGAGAACCCCTGAGACTGGGCATTACAACTGTAGTGCGAATATCGAGAATCGCGTATGGCTAACGTGTTAGGGTCGAATGTTGTGGCCCAATATACTACGAACAGAACGGCAATATTAGGGTTACCATACGTCCTCTTTCAAGAGGATTTGTCCACTTTTTGGACTTCTTTTAAAAAGTTTTCTAGGAGGAAGCCCTAATGTCCTCTTTTTGAGAATTTGTCCTCTTTTTGGGAACTTGGTTACATATAGGGTAAAATTCGACTGAGACACAGTAAATGATCACTGAAGTAACGCTCCGGCGGTAACCCTAGACCAGGGGTTCTCAACCCGCGGGCCGCATGCGGCCCGCAGACGTATATTTTGTGGCCCGCGACATCTTTCATTATAAACGCAATTACTAATGACACGGTATTGTTAAAAATTAATTTAGATACTTAGCTCTTTTATCGCACCGTCTCTGTTTCGTTTGATCACTCATTCTTGAAGACAGTGGTTCTCAAACTGGGGGCACGCGCCCTCTTTGGTGCGTGAAGCATCTGAAGGGGGCGCGAAGGTGCGGTCAACTGAAAAAAATTTCGCGCTGCGCGCAATTTATCCCTAATTCACTGTTATTTCTCTGTGTATAGTCCGAATTTCATATTTGAGAATTCTCTGATCAACGGCTATACCCTTCCATGCCATCAAACTAGCCGTTTGTATTGCTAGCATTCTGGTTGCATTTTGTTATATGACGAAATTTTTCCCTATTAAAAAGGGGGGGACGCGTGACTAAAAAATTTATGAGAACCACTGCTTCAATGTGCTCTCGTTTCTTGATATATGCTCGACTTCAGATTGTTATTGTTTTGAATCATTATTCGGCTGGACTCTGGTTCATGAGAATTCCGCTTCTTAGTAGGCCTACACTTTTAAAGAGTGTTTGACTCACTGCGAACGGTTGTTGAGATTGCCGACGACGTTACAGACGCATCGTTTAAAATTGCTTCGAATATCGCTAAACCCAAGAAATCTGATATAGAAGGTGTGATTTCAATAAAA
>ATSW01128931.1:0-11007 GCA_000444245.1 Botryllus schlosseri | reverse complement strand
GATTTACCAGTGTCATCAAAGCCATCAAAGAAATATCTCACTGGCAGAAGTCGTTAATTTCTGCAAAAAGACTCGATATCGCGTCATGCTAAAGAGCAGTATACACGTCGCCAAATATGCGTGCTCAATAAGCAGCGATAACTCGCAGTCAAGCCTTCACTACCGTTCATAATAGCCGATAATTATGGAAATAGCCCATAATTCGTACAGGTAGGCTACTTTGCAATTTCCTATCCCCATCCTCCCTACAAATTCCTTCAGAGAAGGACAAACCGACAACATGCTATCCCCAATTCCCATGCAGATGCGGAAATTAATTGGCAGCAATCACCAGACACAGCCAGAGGTGGTCAAAGTAGTCAAGAAAGCTGCTCAAGTAGAAGTAGAAGTAGCGACGGAAAAATCTACTCAAGTACGAGTAGAAGTACTTATTCCATGAGCCACCTAAAACTACTTGAAGTAGAAGTAGAATTTACTGACTTTAAATCTACTCAAGTAAGTAAGTAGTTTTGAAAACCGTCTTAATTCGTTCGCATGGACTGTCAAAAGCTGCAAATTAAGCTATGCGGAAGGTTCAGAGAGCTTGATTCGTATTGATGCATCCCAGGGGGTATCAATTTTCGACAGAATAAGCATTCTTTCGCATCATGAGACGCAAATTATAGTATTGATATGAAAATGCTATACTAACCCTTTGTTTACTAGAAGACCCCGTTTTAGAGAATATAATGGCATGCCGCGCTACCCCATGTTATTAGGCCCCAAGTTTAGGCAAAGAGCAATACGGAGAGGTTGTATCGGATACGGTTTCAACACTTTGCGCGATTAGTTTACGTTAACAACAAATATTGTGGATCGTAAATNTTATATNTAGTGTAGCTTTATTTTCGGAAAATAGAGGCATNACTACGCTTGTTTATATGCTNCAACATGTATGTTCTGCAGANAAAAGAANTGAAAGTAATTAGAACTTAAAGTATNATACTCGGAATTGAAAGTNAAATACAAATACCACTTCTNAAAAGCGGAGAATATATTTCATGTCTTTTGTCCATNANGNTTCAAAGGTGATNTGCTAAAACAGNTGTANCGTTAAAAAAAGTNGGATTTTCCAGTTTAGCAAGACACGTAATGGGCTGCTAGATTACGAAATGATTGGTAATCGCTAGATTATGAAACGGCAGTTTCAAACGTTATGGTGGGCCATATTTACTGTGATATTTGATACGGGCGACAATGCGGTGTGAGCGGAACCAAGCAATCCGTTACCTAAATTATTTTCACCGATACTTTCGTGAAAACGTCTTTGTCACTCCACAACTATTGTGCGCGAAGCGCAACTAAATTACCGGGCTTTACTTGACTTTTATGAATATTAAATGTTGGTACTACGTGAAAACAGCCCCAAGATTCCTCAGGCTGTCTTCCGTATTTGGGGATTAAACTACTTCTACTTGACAAACTGAAAATAGCGAAAAGTAAGTAAGTAGATCACAAAATATTACGAAGTAGAGGTAGAAGTAGAGAAAATCAGATCTATTTGAGTAAGTACCAGAAGTAGAGGAAAACTACGTGAGTACTTCCAAAAAGTAGAAGTACTTCGTTACTGACCACCTCTGGACACAGCTCATGCTGATTCTTATATATCAGCGGTTCTTAAACCTTGTAGACCGACTTTTATTGACATCTAGTGACCCAAGCCTCGCACATCGATATACTGTAACTTTATAGCGAGTATGCTACGTTTTTAAGGTCATATATGTAATAAAAGAGGTTCAGACAACCACTTGCAGGCAACGCATTTCGAAGAAACGTGTCTGATGCACGCAATGTCAAATTGGGGATCAATATTGATAATCCGGTGTCGACCATTACGATGACCGAACATTTATGAATATCGAAGGTATAGGCCAGACGTCTCAAACACGCGGCCCGCGAGAACATTTTGTGCGGCCCGCGATGGCGTTTTGGAATTTCAAGTATTCGACAATATATTCAAGTCCACATATATTTTTTAGATATAAGAACTTAATGTTCACCCTAAAACGACGATAAAAATCACTGAAATCTCAACAAACTACACTATCACATCACTTTAAAAAGCTACCATGCGGTAGAAGATCAGCTATTACGTCACATTTCTAGTTCATGATAATAAAACATGACCCGTTGATGATTCGTGACTGAAAATTGTGATTTGGTTTGGTGTGGCCTCTCGTAAAATGACTCGACTTCGGATTGACTGGGTGATTAAATGAAAAAGACTCGAGTCCAGTCAAGCGTTAAAATCAGAGAAGGACTTGCGACTCCGCGAACGGTGACTTGGTAATCCTACGGGCGAAACAATCTATGAAACTGTAATGGGGACCAGTAATATATAAATAACAATGTAGCCTACTTATCGGATTAGGCTACGCCGCTCAAATGTTCTGATATCAGATCAATCTTCAGTAGATATTAAAATATTCTACATAAAATTGTGGCACGTCAAAGGTCCCCTAGCTGCAATATTATAACCTGACAGTTTGACAATGACATGATGCATCCTCCCACATGATGTCTATAACTCATTATTTTATATATACAATCATTATTTTAACAAATTATGCTCAGCACAAAAACAATTTTATTCAAATATTTGAAAATGTGATATTTTTCAAGCGTGAATAGTACAATAGTAATCTACATTTTCACAATGTTTGTGAAATGCGTGTATGCAAGCTCCCGTCAAATAAGGCCTAATGGGAAATTATACATTGAATACCCCTATTATTGATGCTGCGGCCCACGGCGTCATCAATAAATGGGAAACTGGCCCGCGAGCACATTTTCGTTCGAGACCTCTGGTTTAGGCCAACCAGCGACGGTCATTTGGGGTCAAGGATTTTTTTGTCGCCGATTTGCTTGGCATCGCACTTTGCCCAGCTGATTGTTGGTCAAAACCCCATATATTCAAGTGTTCAGGCGCGGAAAGGGTCGGCTTTGAAATACCTTTGTCTATTAGCCTCGCACTCGCATGTTGCACACCCCTAGACTAAAGCATGCCAACTGTCCCTGACAGCATTAAGCGATAATAGTAATATTTTTGTTGTTTCACAATTGCGGATACAGTTATATTCTCTTTTCTAAATCATACGCATTCAAAAAATTGCTGGTGCTGCTTTCCTTCCTTTGCCCTGCCCGAGTATTACCCACGCAAGTTACAGCTTTCTAGAGAAGCCAATATCAAACGAATATTACCATAACATCAAACAAATTTGAGTAATACAAAGATCGGCATATTTTTGTGATCAATCCATATTGTCGTAGCGCGTTACCATTTTTCTGTGTGTATGGCTAATAGGATGGCCTTTATAGCAGGGTTGGCCAACCTGCAGTTGCAGAAAGAAATTCGTGCGGCCGTCGACACGTAATTCAATTAGTGTGTGTTGGCGACCGTCGACATGCAAATTTAAGATACGAATTGACTCCGGAATTTTAAGAGATTTTACAAGATCTTGAAATTTTCTTCGCGCCGTGCGCGATTTAATGCGATTTCCATGTAGCTGCGCCCTTTGCAATCTGAGCCCCATAGTACAAAATAAAACAGCAGAGGAAAATCATGCGCCCCATATAGAAGTATCAACTTGAAACCGTGTGCTCGTCACGAAAGAAAATTGTTTCTGATACGTTTCACCGATTCCGAATCTTTCCACCATACTCACAATCCTGATGGGAGGTAAAGAAATAACAATAACAGCATGCCCACCCCAAATATTCATCATCATTTATAGCTTGCCCTAAATGTTCGAAAACACTCCCTCCAACTCTACCGGTTAATCTGATCAAATGATTGAGGAAGAATATTTAATAGTATTATTTCGCGCTGCGCGCGACCATAAGGAGTCCCAGTGGCTATTCAGAACATGACCACTCGCGATTTAGGTGGGTTTAGTAAGCCGATATGAAAAAGTAGATTATTTCGGAGTTCGCCAGAATTGGACATAGACAGTTTAACAAGGGTATATGTGTCGTCAAGTTATTGGTTAGTCCATAACGGCAATGCCCAGGAATACAGCCGTAGGCTACATAAATAATCGAAATGCGTTCGTGAATAGCAAAACGGTTTGACACCCCGGCTACATAATACCCGTCACAGTGAGATTGGACATGTACAAATTATCCACAGAAGATCACGCCGACCGCTAAGAATTTTTTGTAGCAAAGAAATTCAATAAATATCACATTCATATTGAAAGATAGCTCGGTTACAGTCGATGTTTGGGTCGCGCCCATACTTCAAGAACTCATGTTATATATAATCTCTTTGTGCCGGCTGACAAATAAGGCAAAACCATTGCTAAGTCGGGGCATAATATGCACTCTGCCTTCAAAATTGTATTTACCTGCACTGTCCAAGTGATTCTATGTGCTTTCAAGCGCTGTGAGAAATACTTCAAATCGCGATACCAAGTTTTTTTCCAAATAGTGTTTGAAAATGCTTTGTTCTGCAAGTGGAATAGTGACCTGTGTTGCCACTTTGCATATCAGTAGGCTATATCGATAATACTGTACATTTCAGGTGGTTGAGGATGTGTAGTGTCATCAGGTCTCCCACGAAGCGAGCAATCATATATAGTAGGGATGGTGTGAACCTCTGAAAGGTTCAGGTTCGTGTGAACGCGAACCTTTTTGAAAGGTTCTGTGTGAACGCGAACGTGAACCTCATGACGTCACGTGACGTCATATTGTTACTTCCAGCACTACATTTCAGTGAGGGGATATACAAGATACCTAGCGACAACTTGATGACTTTTTATACGTCACCCAATGCATCAACTGGAGCTATCATATGTTATAATAATCCCATATTATTAATACCTTCGGTGGCTTTGCCAACAATTTCGACGAGGACTTGCCAGGAAAAGCTTATGCCGCCACGGTCTAGGCGAGACCGGGCAATGTATTTTGGGTCTGACTATTGCACAATGCACATTGATACTGAGCGGAGTGTAAAACGGGCTTTTAAACTTGCTACCGATATTACCCCATAAACAAGTTATGCAGTAGCCAACATCCCACGGATTTGGTTTTTAGTATACAATCAACATGGAATCAAGATGGATCCCATACGCCGGCTAGATGTTTTACATTACATAACGATGTATTATTTATATCAATTTCATTGATTGGTTGAATAGGGATAGTGCGCTGGCTATACCTACATGTAGTGTATTTCGCTCTTGATGTTGTGTGATTGCGGGTCACTAAATATTCACTAACGGAAAGCTGCTCATTTCGAGCAAACTTTTCTGACAAAGCAAGCAAAGTTTTTGAGATGGGCGAGGCGGTGCATGCTCGTTTAGTGTTAATATTTTATGATGCCAGCGTTATGAATGGAGTGGTCGGAAATTGAAATGCAATGAATTTCAACTAAATATGTTTTATTGACGTGTTAATGTAACATATGAAAAAGGTTCACAGTGCAGAACCTATCAAGGTTCGTTTGTGAACGCAAACCTCTAAATTTCTGAGGTTCACATACAGAACGCGAACGTGAACCTCACGTTCACACCATCCCTAATATATAGCATATATTGTATTTGCCAATATAGAGTTGAGTGTTGACAAGTTTCAGTCTGCCTGCAATTACAAATGTGTTGGGAGATATTCTTCAAAAATCGATTGCTATAAACGATGGTAGATTGTAACGTCAATCATTGTGCCATGGTAACAACTAATGTTTCACGACAGGCCTGTTTGGATACTCAAGAACGAGATTTGATCATTGATGAAAGGATGCGAATGACGGCATAGCTGCCATAGCAACATAATTGGCGTTTCAATTAACAATATTTTGTTTCAATGGATTATCAGTAAGATCTACTTACGCATAGGTATTTGCAGGCAAGCTGAAACTTGTCAGCACTCGATCAGATATTCGCAAACGAGCCATATGCTGTTCCTTCGTGGGGGACGTGATAACACTCCATATATCAATTTTGACGGGTTTGGAGTGATAGCGATATAATGATATGTTAAATGGCCTGCGAACCTGGCCATAATTTTCTATGTTAATGATAGTGCTGTCAACTCACATGGATCAAAGCAATCATGAAGTTGTAGTTCCCCCATCGAGTTATGTACTAAATGAGGCTCCCATGTATCTTACAACGGCGTGCATATTCAAATATATATACAAATGCAACGGCTTCGACAAAGTTCAGAGGATAATCTAGTGGTGTTAAATTAACACGTGGTCAAAGTAGTCAACGTATGATTTCGTTACTCCAAAACATTTTCTGTTATACTGTTAACGAAGACCGTTTATTTCAACGATTTCCACAATAGCATTGTAAGCGGCACTTAGTGGTGCAAAATCCTGCTTTCACACCCATTACAACTGAAGAAAACAAGTCAAGTTGGTTATGTTGTGTGTACTGTACCAAAAAGACGAAAATGTGGTGTTCAAAAATTTCCAAAGCCCAAGATTCATACTTCACAGATCTAGAATAAACATGATTTGCATGATAAACATAATTAAGTGACAATACCATCCTTTTTGCCCCGCATGAGTGGTATTGCCGCGTGGTCTACTGAAAGGCTCTCGCAATCTGTCGATGAGGCCTCGTGACTCAACATGAACGGCTTTGCGATCTATCAGTTAATGGAGATCGTCGCAACAGCAACCCTGTTCTATTCTCAGGCTCTAATCTGAATCCATCGTTTTACTATTGGGCGAAGCATATGCCGTTGCATTAAGGCGAATTAGCTCTAAAACAAAACTATGTTCTTGTAGTAAAATATTCTTATCTCAACTTCTGATTTTCACTTTCATTCGTATGTATTCATTGTAGTTATGGTAAGTATTACCTCGCATTTAGGCAATGCATGGTATCATTTTATAAGTGATGAAAATGTTTCATATTATGATGTTTCGGAAGAGTCGCGTGGTTATTTGGTATTTAGGACTCATTAAATATGAGAAAGTTTGGACTCGGACGATTTTAATTTATCATCCTTGAATATTTTTTAACATACGTATTCTGAAAACCAAACACCAATTGCAGTCTCCCTTAAACATGTTGTGCTACTTCAGCTTTAGCTAATGGAGAAGGTCGGTAAGCAAACAAAAAACGAACAATACGCACGAGATACAAGAAATCCGTTTGTAATCAATAAGCGTACCCTTTCATACGAGATAATATCAAGTAGTTCAGAAGTTACTCTGTATATTTCTGTCGCGCGGCACTCCTGTAACTAACATGGCCCAAGAAACTTGCTGATTGTTAAAGGTTCTCTCAATTTGTGGAAAAAGCAAAATACGTTGTTCCATAGCCTGTTACGTCGCGGTGTTTTTTTTCTACGGCTAGATTCATTGCGAGATAGCACAGAACATTTGGTTTCGAAATTAGATGATAATATTTCACTCGTGCGATAAGCTCATAATACGATTTAGCGTATCTATATAAGTTGATTTTTTACATTTCAATGTTACTGCAGTCAATCACGTTTGTCGGTCATCATCAATATTTCATACCGACATATGACTCTTTATATTAATTAATTCCTCGTTCAGATGCTACCATTCTGTATGTCGCATATAATGTTAATGTTTATGTATTCTAGAATGATTTTTATCGATGTTGCAAGGTATGCTTTGTTAAATATACTCTGCTCAGTCGCTTGGACTACCAGGTAGTCAGGTAGTCACTACCTAGAACAGTGATTCTCAACCGGGGGTCCTCGGACCCCTAGAGGTCAGCGGAGCAATTTCAGGGAGTACGCGAAACCTTCAAATTGGCAAAATGTGTGATAAACTAACTTCAATTTTTTTTATTAGAAAAATCACGAAGCAGATTCGCTTCATAACAGCTAAAATTAGGTACCTACGTAAACAGAATGGCCGTCTGAGATGAAATATTCTACTATGTGTAAACTCATTTTAATCGCAAAATTGCCAATAGCCTGCTGACACAAACATACTGCTGTTTAGAGATGTTTTTTTAAAATAGTTTCACTAGCAAAAAAATCCATTTTTCCTGTGATATACATACCGCAGTTCCAGAATTACCTCAGGATGAGTTGCTACATAGGAATGACTAGGCTGGACGATGTATTGGTGCCATATATGTTGCGATCAGACCAAAAGGTGTGGTCTGAAGCGTTTCGCGTTATTATTACATTCGCCACCACCTATCTTTGTGAGAGTTATAAATTTTTGGCCCTCGTTCATGTCAATGCGACGACGCAGATTTTCGAGATACGCCAGTGTAGGCTATTTCAGGAAATGCAGCCACAGAATTCGCTTTGAAATAACAGACGTCTTTTCAATGCTTATCACTAGCCTACAGTTAATATTTGCACAAGAAAGATGACGGTTGCACGATAATAGAGCTAAATTTGCGCTAAAACTTGGGGATCCACGGGGGTCCGTGACGTTCCAAAGGGGGTCCGCGAAGACAAAAATGTTGAGAACCACCGACCTAGAACAATTTAGCGGTGTTTGTCTGAAACGGAATATTGAAAGTAACTGGTGAAGAGAAGAAGAATTTGCGCGAAGCAAGAGAAGCTTTTAACGGTTATTTCGATCATTGCTATTTGGACGGCATTCAAGTAGATGTCACAAGATACAGAGCATGTTATGGTCGATCTTGAGATCATAGTATCAGTATGTAATATATGCGAAAAAGGGCCGGCGCTATAAAACATGGTCGTTTTTTGAAATAGTTCCCACTATTCACTTAGACCCACATGGCGTGAAAATCCCACTGTGTGTTAACAATGTGACGACAGAATTCACAGTGGTTGCAATGACACGTAATTATTGCACGGACTCATGAGCGCAGAGAACTTATCAAATGTCTTCTTATGGACTTTTCATTTTGAATTTAATATTAGGGCTATGTTATTTTGATCATGATTATAAAGACGGGTAGGTTATTTCCTCCACATTACTGAGAATTGAATAATTCAGGGATATAATACATGTATTCATGATAGCCATCCTTGGTGGTTGGCTTACATTGGATATCCGGGATCAATTGATATATTGTGCAGATAAAACTGCTTTCGTGTCGATGATTTATGGTTCTTCTGTCGAGGCAAAACTCGGTTAATTCGACTCGTTTAACACATTTATTTGAATACGGTATTAATTTGATGATAATAAAAATGGATTGGAAGTGGAAACTTAAGTAGAAACACCCTATTGAAGCGCGCATGCGTCGTTTATGATCTATTTTATGTGTAAATGTCGAGAACATCAAGGTAAGTGCTATGTTTTCGGCTAGAAATATTTGACTGGGGCTGTTTTTTTCACCGTCTTATGAAGGCTTCCGTTAGGAAAATCACAAGTAGTTATCACATGATTAAACCTTGAAACAAAATATTATAAACAGGGATAGTATAAAATGGAGTTGAAATCTGTTTTATTATTTTGCTCAGCATTGACGTCGGCTTTAGCAGGTAAGCATTCAAAGTTCAGATTTCTTGTAGATGTTGAATGGAAATCGATAAATGTTTTCAGGACTGAAGAATACAGCAAAATTTGGGGACACAACTCTCAAATATTATTCGGGTCAACATGATTCCGCAACAGCAATATCTGCTTCAGTGAGTTGCAGTCAGAAGGGCGGAGAGTTGGTGATGCCGAAGCAAAAAAAGCTAAACGATGCTGTGGCTCAAGTTTCATAGTTAGTACAGGCCTACATATCCATATATAAATTATCGAACAAAAATCGTCACTTTTTCAAGTGGACACTTGGTTTGGCTCGGCGCGGGTGATTTGTTTGGGGAAGGTAGTTACGAATGGTACGACGGTGATCGACAAGAATGGTCATACTGGTAAGTTTCATTTTGCATAGCATGGTGTTGCGCATTGAATATCTTAATTTGCCAATATTTGGGGATATCGAAGAATTACTTGAGCATTGTGCCAATAGTGTTTCTACTCTTTAGTCTGAGCATTCTATTTTGAGAACGCCATCGATATCGTCATCTTAATTTTCAGAATTGCATCGAATTCATAAAATATATATTTGAATAGCTAACAGGAAAACTTGATCGTCACTAACGAAATCAGAAAATGTAAACATTCCTTCAAATGAGTGAGCCTGATGTTTGTAAATAAGGTTCGGTATCTACAACTGCTGCTGCTGCCGAATACACAACTTCGATATAATCACTCTCGGCGGTATAAAATCTGATTAGACAAGATTACAAAATTTATGAAAAATTGTTTCAAAATGAAGATGGTAACCGAGTAGAGAACTACCAAAAAAATGAAAGCCTTGACATATATTTTTGATATTCAAGAAGAGGTGCGTCATTGAAAACAGATTAAGAGCGACTGGTTCATGTGTTCCTGTAGATCTCATGGGGTTACGAGGCACCAAAGCAAGAGGTCGAAATGCATTAGTTTGCGTCCGTGAATTGTGTAATCATGGGCTTTGTTCGACACGGAAAGAGTGTGTTTGTTGTGAGTCGTGTTACTAAATGGCAGTCACGAATTGATCAATATCACAAGTTGTGTTGAAAGTCATATGGGGGCCCAAAACCAATCTTCGGTGGCGGCCTGACAATGGACAATGGGTACGAGAAGTTTTAATAAAAACGCTAGTGGTAAAAGCTCTAAAAAGTTTAAGAAACGCAGCACCATATTGAAAGCTCACGGAAACTATGCCATTCTGTGCTAAAACAGCTGGTTTTTCATCATAGGTAATTTCAATGACAATATTCGATTTTTTCCCTCATATGTTTACGCTGAGGTAACTGAGGTAACTGAGGTACAAGTTTTATCAATTGCTGGAATCGAGAAAAATTCACAACGAAATTATCCGACGTGATGGAGCAATTCTAAGCAATTCTAAATTAGATTCAGCAGCAAAAACGTGGCCTAAATCAATCAATCACCGACGTTCTTAGCGAGTTTATTTATATTTTGTTTCATTGCGATCTACAATATACTGACATTTGATTATACTTTCGGATAATTTTAGGTTATCGGGAGAGCCTAACAACGATCGA
>ATSW01128920.1:0-10092 GCA_000444245.1 Botryllus schlosseri | reverse complement strand
GGGGATAGGACTGTGTGCCTTGGCAGTCTCAGAAGATCGTATCTGCGACTTGACTCCAATATATCCGTTGAACGCCCTATCGTCCCCTTTGTACATTTTCACCCCCCATCGCCTCTTCGTCATTTTTGCGCCCCTAGACCACCAAATCGCTCACGTTGGGAACCACTGCTTTAGATAATAGTTTATGATTCATTCGAAGATGGATTTTCATCCGTACTTTGACATAGAATTTCACGTTACTTTCATTTTCATGCGACTTTTTGATCAAGTTTCAGCCATTACCGAATTGGACGCGGATATGAAACGCGAGGCAAACTAAAATATGGATTTGTACTTGGATTTGAATGTATCATCCGGAATAGGATTCGGATTTAAAATAGTAGATAAGTGCAAGTTCCATACGCCTACCTACCATAACTAAACCACCGTGTATCGTAGGATACAATTCATTTATATTTTTGATGATTTCAACTCTCTTTGAGCCTGATGACTGTTTCAGATATTAAGCAATAGGCTCAGCAACAGAACACAATTCATATGATGCATACATCTTTTGCAAACAAGCATTTTAAGCTATATAACCTATTTCCTATTTCAGTGTACCGAGAAACGGATGCCTGGGAGCGACTCGACCGCGATTTTCGTCTGAGGTGAGTAGATGTTGCGAAGTCTGACGTTCTAAAATGAGAGTTGAGCTTTATCCTTCCATTACATCGTCGATCCATTCTCATGCACATCCGGTTTCAAACAACCGCTTAGAAATATTGTGACGCAAACTGTTCAATATATAAATTATTATACAATATTAACTTATGTGATATCGGATAGTGACATCATAACGTTGACACGCGATGCATCACACGTAGCTTTGTGGAAAAAAGACTTTGTTTATTCCGCAAGAATATAATAGCGCTGTCATGCATCATTTCAGATCGAGTCGCAACATACTTTTCACACCACTCCTAGTTTTGCTGAAAAAAATCAACGTTGTCAAATAGAAGTGGTAGTAGTCTGAACTAATAACTACTTAAGTTAATAGTGTACATGGGCAAAACGTACTTTTATTATTTGAAAAAGTGGATTTAGTCGGTTACTGACCACACCTCTGACAATATATACTAAAGTTGATTTTCGGCAGTAATGCGTCACGTCAATTCATGATTACTTGCTGCATCCAGACCACACATATTTCATTTTATTGGGAGAAATATTTGTTGTATTATAAAACTAAGATTTGATGAGATACTCGAAGAATTTTTATGTCGATGAGACGTAGGTCGAGAATTAATGCGTTCGGATTGTTTAGCTGCTGGGGGTGAAATAAATATAGTAATTGGTCGTAATATGTTGTCACATAATTTTTAAAGAGACCATCGAAATAGTCATTGATTAAACTCAAACAGAAGTTGGAGTGATCCCGTTCATTTTTTGCTCGGGTGCATGTAGCAATAGTTTAAATGAAAGTTTGAAAAGTACTGGAGTATGTGCATTTCGAATATTATTACTGGGACTGGTTGTCGAATACTTTTTTTAGGTAATCGCAAGTGACAACTTACAAATTTTTCGAAAACTTCGTCTTGAATGTGCTCAATAGTTGTGCTGCAAATCGACAAGATTTCAGATTCATTTCCAGTCAGAGTCGGTCATCTAGAACAGTGGTACTCAACCTTTTTCTCCTCGCGGACCGGTAAAATTTCCAAAAATGTCTGGCGGACCGGTAAACTTTCAAAATTGAAATGAAGCTAAAATGTAGAGTATGCAACCGTTTTTTGCAATTATATGGTGCTAGAGTGCGACATTTAGAGGGTTTTGAGCGTAATTAGTTATCTTCATGATGGCATCCATGTGATTTTATGGTAGTGACGAGTCTGCTGAGTCGAGGTAAAATTGCCTTGTCCAGATAAGCATGCTACCGCCGAGAGTCGTTTACAGTCTTTCGCGCCGACGGCCGTGGGTTTAACTGACCACGCCAACACGAATATGTTTCTTCTCTTTGACAATATCGAGAGAAGAAGCGTTTCGGAGTAGAACCAAGCACCTTGTCGTGCTACCTTGCTCGTTGCACAATGCACACTGCCACCAGACGCAGGCTACTCTGACAACTATACAAATACAATGCGAGCCGCAAGACAACACCTTACAGCAGCTGTACCGGCCATGCCCAAACCCGCCCGAAAAATTACTTCGTCAGCTCACCTCAAAAACGTTGGTCTTGGGCCGACACAGGGCGATAAGCCAAACTTCCTGGGGCTTCGCCCTCAGACCCTACATTTTGGTGGATGTTTTCACCTGTACTTGTAAGCACATTCAATCTACTCAGTGTAAGCAGAAAGTTTATGGTGCTTTCGCGCCAATAGCGAAAATTTCCGATCATTCATGACTGAATCGGTATTCTCGCTGCCGAATTTTTGGCACAACCTTCGGAGTCCCATGTTAGCCTGAACTAGTGTTGGTACGTCGCGGCGCGGTAATGGCTGATGCCGAAATGCCTATTTATATAAATCATGCGTATTTCTCGGAAAAGGACACCTATAAAAGCATGGCATTTAGTGACACTAAATCGCGCAAAGCGCGAAAAGAAGTTGAAAAATGTTAAAAAAAATTACACTATGATTTATGTTCATTTGCACAATGATTTCGGGCCCCTTTCAAGCTCGGCCGCTCTCCAATTGGGCGGTTTGGGGGCCCCAGTTACGGTCCTGCCCGAAATGAATGAATCGAAAACGAATAATCGCGCAAACTGTGCTGTTTAGCGATGAGTCAGCTCGTATATGTTCTGTACTTGTCGCATTCAACATTGCATCTTGAAATTAAGGTATGAAATTGTAATATACCTCGCGGACCGGCAGGAATGTCGTCGCGGACCGGCACCGGTCCGCGGACCGGCGGTTGAGAACCACTGATCTAGAATATTTTCTGCTTTTGCGAAAAAGATTAATATTATAATTACAGGTAAATTTTCTTTCAACATACAGTAGAATTAGAATTGACGCTACACAGTTATTTCCAACTTATGGTAGAATTATAATTATCGCGTTACTTTTTTCAAAATAGAATAAAACTGTAGTTATAGTTATACATTTTTCCAAATTAGATTGGGATTAGAATTACTGAGTCCGCAAAAAACTAGGTTATTGAATCCAGTTCCGTTACTATCAAATTAGCATGATAATAGAAAATGTCTGTCCAACAAGCTTGGCTCGTTTCGCACCACACAATTCTCTCAGTAGCATTTACAGGAAAACCAGAGATAGGCTTTGAATTCAAATGAGAAAATATAAATTATTTACCAATGAGATTAGAATTAGTGCAGAGAATCATTTCCCAAAATAGATTCAAGTTACATTACCGGCATTTGCTCTAATTGGTCTAATTAGACAACTAGTATTATCTAATTCTGAAAGCAGTACGCTTATCGTCACCAATATTTTAGGCTTTCCATAAAACAATTAAGCCGATAGCTACTTTTCGAGTGTCATTGATACTCGATATTGTTAACAGCGCCGCAATTTCTCTAATCAAAATGTTAACTGTTAACAAAGTTCTCTAGCAAGTACACAGTCCGAGCCAATACCGCTCCCGCGATACGGTGTGTTGTCTGCAGGTTTATTTTCATGAAATTTGTGTACTGACTAAATATGCTACCGTATATTGGATTGTATGCCGACGATACGGGAGAATCGTCTCGCGAAATTTTAGATGCCGAATCGTCCTGTAGATTCAATCCTTACGATTCATCTGACTCTGATCCCAGGTACTCTACAGCAAGTCAAATTCTATTTTGTGCATTGTTATGACATACCCCTGCGAACAGTTAATTTTATGCTCATAGTCCGAATAGTTTGCTGACGTAATTGATTAACTGGGATAGTGATTTATTCAGAGGTATTTGTTTTTCAGGGAGTGGAAGAAAAGGCAGTAGATGTAACATAGTTACTCGTGTACAAGAGCCAATCGTCATCAACAAAATTGAGATGTGCAGAGCAGAATTACTGCTATTCGTTTTAGAATTCAAACTGACTATTTCCTGTTCAATCGATGCAATTTCACGAAACTATTTCTAATATGCATTTTACAATTAAGTAACCAAAACAGTTGCATAAAGCTTCACAAATCGACGAAAACGATGGTAATGCCATAAATGTCACGTCGAACCTACATATTTCCGAAGAGGAATGTTTTACGGCACAAATTAGTGGTTGAATGGATTTGAATACGAAGGTTGTTGGACTACAGTAGAGTTCAAGCCGTCATCCTGTTGAATTGTTTGCTATTGTAAGGATTTACTCGCAAGTTGGGATCGACTCGCGGGATAAAATGAATATATAATACCATCGTCCTACACCTATAAAATATTTGATTATAATAAATATTACATAAAAATCGTAAACATGGAAAAATGAAAAAAGTGTTATATTCTTAGATGTGCAGTGTGTACTGTCTTTACGTTTTGTGTGATGGATTATGATAGAAATTAAATACTGCAAAAAAAAAACAGAAAAATTGAAAATTGAAAATTTTGTTGAAAATGAATGTAGTGTAGTATATGAAATCCATTGTAATATCAATTATGTAGGATTCTCCATGTTCCATCATGATCTAGTGATCTTTCTCTATATCTTTAGTACAGTTGACTTCAGGGGAGTGTTGAAAGATAAACTTACAGAGTGTAAAACTTCCATTACCAAGATATTTCATGACCTTGATATTATTCTGTAGAATGACGGTCGCTGTACTTCGAGCCAACGATTTTTCTTGCTTCTATTACCAATGAACAAGTTTTCTGCTACCTTGGTGTTTCTAAATGCTTCGAGCATAATATCATTGGCTCATTTCTCTTGATGACCTCGTTTTTTATTGATATGTGATTAATTGATTCTAAATGACTTTATACGTCTGAGTTAACAGAAAAAGAGGCAAATTGTTAATCCATAATTATCGAAATTTCAGATAATCTTATGAATGTGATTCAATGTTCCCATTTTACTGAGATGTTATGATTTGCTGCTTGACATTCTTCAAATTACTCTTACTGTCCATTGTGACTAATTTGCAATTATACTGACATTATCCACAACTCTTTATAACTCAAGAGTATTGTTAATGACTCCTAATGAGTATCTGCATCTTAGACTTAGAGAGTAGTGGCTGGAATATCCGTGATTTTATGTTGTANTGGGCTGCGTTTTCATGTTAGTAANTGTATAGAAATGATTTGAAATAAATATTAATCAGTTATTTGAAATAAATATTAATCAGTTATTTGAGCCAATCAGGATGAATGCCAGACAATCGTTTCATGTGCCAGAACTTAATTCGAATGAGAGGTAGGTAGACTTGGTGAAGATGCGAAGATAAGTATCGTNATTTGTCGTTAAATGTTGGAATGTCAATAGGCATGCGTTGTAGGGTGGAGTGAAAATGGCTTTTATTAAATAAAAAAATTATGAATTTTTTGANGTGTCAAAAAAATCGTCTTAGTNATGACTTTGAATCATCATCATGTCTAGTACTTTGAAATTTCAACTTGACTTGACTCGACGTGACTCGGGTCACCTCCAAAAATCGAGTGACTTGACTCGACCCTTGTCACCTATGAAAATCAAGTGAATAGACTTGACTCGAGTCAAAATGTGTAATGACTCGAGATGACTTGCGATTCGAAGGCAGTGAATTAATCCCAACACTGCCACGAACATTAACGAAGAGGGCTGCGTTCCAATATAACTGATGTTCTCGTGCAGTCTTTACTAAGGTAGGGTTACCATACGTCCTCTTTAAAGAGGATTTGTCCTCTTTTTTTAAAGTGTCCTCTGAGGACGCCCCTTTGTCCTCTTTTTGAGATTTTGTCATCTTTTTTGAGAATTTAGGTCATATTTATAGCAAAATGCAACTGATATNCCGTAAATCAGCACCGAAGTGACGCTCCGGCGGGTATTTCGGAAGCTTGGCGGAAAGTTAACCATTTTCTANTTAACCACCTGGCAATGTGGAGTAAGATACGGTATTTTGGGCGCCGAACGAGGAAGTTGACGCGATTAAGGTATAATGTATATATTCTGTAATCTGGCCCGCCAATAGCTTAATTTTCCCATATCCGGCGCACCGACCGGAGAAATTGCCCGCNCTTGGCATAGGGCAAGTGCAAAACGATATAAACAAAGCGGTTACTAGGCAAGCGGTCTCNTCGGTGTCCAAGGGCATCATGCATCGATGGCTCCTCACCTTTCTGGCCGTATAGTTATTTTAAATGTTTATAATACATACCCTATTTAAATGTGGGNTTTTGGACTGATCCGATGATATCTATGTGTACGGGAGAATAAAATTCGTAGAGATGACAAAACTTAATAGATTAGGAAGGAAATATCGAACTGCATGAGTGTTATCAGTTTGACGCCTTTCGTTCTTCCGCGTGGTGGAGCTAATGTCTCACGTGCATGAATGGCTCTGAGTCAAAACATGGAATGAAATCAGCTGATTGAGTGTTCTAATATTAGTTTTAATTCGATCGGAAGTTGGAAATATAGCTAACGTGCTTCAGAGTACAGGCTGACAGGACTCACTTATATTACTGGATNAAGCGAAAAAGAATGATGTGGTACACCTGAATTTAGGAAGAATAGATGGATCTCCGNGATGCCGAATGGGCGAATGCGCAAACCGATAACCTATAGCCACTTGATGTTGATTGGTTGTTGGCATGTGCTTTATTGGCATACCGTTTCGCGCTTCTATAATGTGCTCACATACAATAGTACAGTCTTGTATATCGATAGGAATAGAGGTTACCAACTCGAAATTGTGATGGCCTCTGGCTGCATCAGTGTGTTACGAAAGGTTTGGTCTGCTTCCATATTGGCTTACAGATTCTGTCAAACATAATTTTCGAGTTTCCATGGAGTATCGATAGTTCTTTCCTGCCTCGCTCAAGAATCAAATTACTGAATGCAAAATGATGCTGGAAGCCCAATTAATCTCAACCTTAAGCCATGAACAATGATCAAGCCAGCTTACTGGATTCTTTGTGGCTGATGTAGGCCTATATAGGTAATTCCATGTCAAATGAACCAAAGAGAAATTCGCAACAGGGGTTAAACCCGCTCAGAGGCCAAACGCCAGACGCCGAACGCCGCGCGGCGGCCGAATGTCTACACGGCGTTTGGCGTCTGGTTTTCTGAGACGCCGAGTAGCTAAACGGCGTTTGGCGTCTGTTATGTTCAGACGCCGAGTAGCTATACGGCGTTTGGTGTCTGTTCAGACGCCGAGTAGCTATACAGCGTTCGGCATCTGGTATGTTGAGAATAGGGTTTGATTTGAAGGTTGAGGCTTGAACAGGAGTTGATCTGGCTGCTTGAGAACATACGCGTTTCGTATTAGACAGATCGTCAGTCACGTTACTACAGCTACTGCATGATTTGTTGCTGGGAACTTAACCACCGCTAAAAGATTACGGTATGTGACGTGTAAAGTAACAAGATATTTTATTGTTTTCTAGTATAGTTAGTTAGTGATTGATTCTAGACTAGACTGAAACAGCTGCAAAATCCTTTGTATCTCCACTTCACGTATGCTATGGTAAATCAACAGTTCGCGTCACTGAGATCGTATTCAAGACACACCTAAAATTTCGTTTCCATATTACTCCGCAAAATTCTACACAACACAAGTATACTCCAAATGATCTTCGGTTGTGAGAAGGATTGATGTTCAAAAAGATGAATGAAATTGTGGAGTACTTGCTTTGAAGGTTTGTGATGCGTTCACGCATTGAGATTTGAGAAAATTGATTTGCAATCTACTTTCCCGTAATAGGCCGCCGAACTCTATCCGATGCAAACCTGGATTTTGATCATTCTCGACGAGCTTGCGAAAGCTACCGCCAGCAGTTTGGTCAAATCTTGCTTGATGCGACGGGTATGTTAGTCAATGTCAGATTGAAACCATTTTAAATACGTAGCATGTTTTGCATGCAGATGAAAAAGAATTGGAAGATTATTGCATTGAATGCAGTAGTCCAAACCCAATAAACAAGACATGAAATTGGTAGGGGAGATGTGGTACCGATGAGATAGTGGGACCGAAAATACTTGAAAAATTATCTGAGATAATCCTACGATTACAGTACGCGAATTTGTCTACAAATGCATGCTGGCAGAATCTTTCACACTAACAAACCAGCCATTATTTTTAATGTGAAGTGTAGGGCTTGTATCAGGGTATATAATGCCACATCTTTTTTAATTCAATACCATCCTCGAGTTGACTATTTTCAATTCAATTACAATATTTATCGGGTGGGGGCCTATGGTACCATAACCAAATCAAGCAAAATCACTTAACAACAGAAACACGCCTACACATATAGAGGCTGCAAATCATAGTTTCCTGTGGTGTTTTATCGCTATAACGAGGTATTTGAAAGTCAAAATGTCGATTTACGGGTAATATGTATATGTGCCAATAATTTTGTTATTTTGGACGTAAATCGAAAGGTGATTTTACTCCAACATTTGAGTTGATATAATCAAATAATCTATTTTATTCTTGAAGGTGGCGACGAAACATTCTTCATTGACTTGCTGTAGCTTAGATTATATTACAAAACAAAACAATTGAACGTTTTTGAACGTATGTCTCATAGGTCCCATGGTCGTGTGCCTCTGGACCCACCCGTGGGGACCAATGATGCGTTCGAGCAACAAATTTTGAACGTTCATAAATATTTATAAAAAACGGATATTCATGTAAATGTCCGAGATACGTAGAGCTTATTGCATCTAAGTGTTGAGCCAGCAAAAGATATATTCTCGACTGAAGATTTGCGGGCCAGAGATCATTTTGCAATTTTTGATCCATCGGTACCACATCTCCCCTATGCAATTACGAGGTTAAATTTGTCAGGTATATTGATTCTAACTTGTTTCCAGGTTGCGTGTGACGGCTGTGGTCGATGGACGCACGAGCACTGTTGCCCGGGACAGCAGATACCTGATCCTGATTTTTATTGCATATGCTATGTACCCAGCTGTAAATTCTGATGTTAATATATTTGTTGGGGACATTTTACTGTGGTTTCGTTGCGTATTTACTAATGATGTGGACTTGGCTCCATTGCTTATTTCTCGGTCACTTTTACTGTGGTTCCACTGCTGATTTCTGAATGACGTTTACTGTGGTTCCATATCTTATTTCTCTGTGACTTCTACTGTGGTTCCACTGTGACTTTTTCTGTGGTTTCGTTGCTTGTTTCTTAATGACTTTTACTGTGGTTTCGTTGCTTGTTTCTTGATAATTTTTACTGTGGTCTGTGGTATTCGTTGCATATTTCTTATTATGGTTTCATTACATACTGTATCTACAGACTTGGGTCTGAAATTCATTGCGAGTGTACAGATATAGTGTTGGGATCAAGTCACTACCTTCGAGTCACGACTCATTTCGCATTTTGACTCGAGTGAAGTCAATCGACTTTCGAAGGTGACCCGAGTCAAGTCAAGTCATTTTAGCAAAGTGAATCGAGTCGATTCAAGTCATACGAAAAAGGTGACTTGAGTCAAGTCATGACTCCGAGTCATCCCAACACTGATATGGGGTGGTTACAGGGTTGGAACCAAGTCAATTTGACTCGAGTCATTTTCAATTCACCACCGAGTCAAGTCCGAGAGCAATGGGTTGAGTCCAAGTCATGGTGTTTAATGTTACCCCATCCAGTTCAACTTTAGGTCACTTCTGTGGAACTCTCGGGGGGGATATCGAAGGCCTCGGATAATTAATATATTCATTTTTTCCCACTCCGAACATGTTTATTGTAACAGATAAAAGGCAGGTTTAGGGCATATTTTTCATTTATCAGTCCTGATATACCATTCTTGAATAAGCCATAGAATGATCGAGTAAATCCAATTTTAAGAAAATAACTCGGGTCAGCAAAAAAATTGTGAGTTGAGTCATGACTCGATTCATTGCAACCCTGGGTGGTGATACAATATAATTTTAAACAGCTTGGCAGACAATCATTTGGGATTCTGCCAACGCTTATTATGAAAAAAATGTAACAATATGCAATCTTCGGTATCATATAGTTGCGAG
>ATSW01128902.1:0-11792 GCA_000444245.1 Botryllus schlosseri | reverse complement strand
ATCGTTGGTTGCGCAATATTACATGGCAGAATCACCCACACAGAAAGGCAAAAGAAATAAACCCTACACCGATTCAACATTGTTACCAGAGTACCAAATATGGGATGCAGCAAGTTGCATACCGCGTTAAGATATCCAGTGTTAGAGAAGAAATTGACTGGGAAGATGAAAACCCATGAATCTCTGTGTGAACCCGCAACTTTGACTGAGGTAGGCCTATCGCACGGAAGAATACCATGATAACGCGTATACATAAACCCATAGTTCGTAATAAAATATATTTTCGTAAATTACACCAATTTGTAGTGGGTTTATTCATTGCGCGCAGTCATGAAGATGTAAGCCACAAATTTGGCGGCGGACACCGTCAACCGACTACTGGAGGGCTTCGATGATCCGACCAAATCCACTTCGTTAGACTGATTTATAGAGTATTTTCGTATCTTCAGTTTCCACATGACCATCAACGATGACCACTTTTATATATATACGTCTGGTTGTAAACCTCTATTAACCTGGCGACCCCTTGCGAGAATATAGATGCCTCATAGGCGCACCCAAATTTTCGCTGCGTCGCAAATACGGATATCTACTACATGATAGGCCAACATCTTCTAACATAGAACACTAGTGTAGAAAATGACCTGTGCACCATCAAACGTAACACAGCATTCGCGTTTCCGCTTAAAACACACGGGTAGAACCAGTTTGGAATGCATTTTTTGCACTTTCAAATTTTTTGACATCATGGTGTCTAATTTACCCGCAATCGCCTCGTAGACACTTCGTTCTGAAGTTTTGCCTCGTGGCAAGCCACTTCGAATTCCCACAATCCCACATATCCATCGTGATTTCTGTCAAGCAGCCTAAATTCTTCTCTGAAATCGCAATTGCATAGTACTAATCCACCGTAACGTGCCATTCTCGAACGAAAACTTGAACACACGAGTCGGAACCCAAACGAGGCCTACCATGAATGAATGAGCGAACGAATGAGACTGTTGCGCCGTGAGCGAGACGACGTTGATTGGGACGAAGAGCGGTAATCAATTGATGCGAGAGTCAAACTAAGGTTATTCTCTGATGACATGAGTGTCGGCGTCGCTTGATAGGGTTGGACTTAGGGTGGGTTTCAAATAGTCGACTTAGGCCCGTCGTCGGGCTTAAGCTACACCCCTCAGGCTGAAGTCGGTTTCAAAACTGTGACTTGAGGGGATTTCCCCTCCAGCGTGCGCTTTGTTAAGACAGATATCCAAGCCAGCTAGGGGAAAATATGTATCATGCTCATTTTGTTGAGCCTAATCAATGTTGCACCACTTGCACGCAACTGTGATTGATTGCAGGGTTCCCCTCAATATCCATTTTCGCTCCACCCCTATGAGCATTGTCATAAATATGTTTAACTGCTACTTTCTAGAATAGTGCCGACTACATGGAACTTTGATCAATATGTGTCTATTCAACCAGCATTGTATTGATATTCCGTTCACTGCACGCGCACCGAATTTCAGCATACTGGATAAAGATCCAGAAGTTTCGGAAAGAAAAATGACATGACTTTGCATGAAGTTGTTAGTGAATTGCTATAGATGTGAAGCAATGTTCCCTCTAATTTTTGACGAGTCTGTGCGGAAAACAGTGCGTAACGACTAAAAAAGGGTCATGACTTCAGATTTTCTGTGTGCATAAACCGTGTCAGCACTGCGCATTTGCGCATGTATGCAGCTTAAAGGGGCCATTGATGTGAAGTGATATATGCCAATAATATTCAAAGTGCAGTACATGCTAACGTTTCAGTAATCCAAATGTTTTGAGATATATGTCAATTCAACATTGATTTTCACAGATTTGCTACCCAGTCATAGTATCGACATAGTAGCATAATCAGTCAATGTAAAAATTATTATATAGCTGTGCAATGTGCCACCAGAGTGAGCTGCAGGCTGTGAAACAAATGATAGCACCATTCTTTTGGAACACAGAGAAAATCAAACGAGCAGTGATGTGCCAAGCCATCAAATAGGTATTTATCTATCTATCCGTATATGTGAGTGTGAATGCGCATACCAATATCCAGTTCCTTTTATATTAAGGTTTTTCTAAAAGCACTTTGCTCGAGCTTTATCCAGTTCCTCGCACCATGATACCAACACTGGGCTGTAAGTATGTCATTTCCCTGCGTGTCTCCGACTCAAAACACTGGGCTGTAAGTATGTCATTTCCATTCATATTTATACCATGCTTGATAAGTTGTTTTGTGATAGATGCTGACCCATCTGATGTGCCAACTTATGGAGTAGCAGTTGGGAGCTGCATCTGCTAGTTGTTTGGGCTACATTTCCAACCAAATCAAGGTAAGTTTGCATCCATTACTAGGCCATCAATTGTCTGTTTGTTATCTCATTATTATTGCTATTAATTATTATCTCATTATTATTGCTATTAACATTCGTATAGTTTGCTGATGCTATGTATTACAATAGACTATTGAGTTTTGTATGGATAGCAACAGTATAAAATTTAAAAAATTCGTTCGAAATTTATCAGTTATATCTCTACCAACAGGTCACCGAAGTCCAGGCCCGAAGTCAACTATGAAGCAGCGAAGATTTGAAAATCAGTGATAAAGCAGAAGAGAATGAAACAAGTTGAGCATGGTCTCAACGTTAATAATTATAGAAGATGCTGAACAACATTAATTTGACGCTAGCCGAATCTAGAGTCAAAACATGTCTTTTGTACATTTGATTCAATTTTGTTCAGCCGTTCATGTTCGCCTGCTCCAGTTTTCCAAGCCCCAAGCCCCTTGCAATAACTTCGCTATCTTGTGTCCAAATTTATGAACTTGAACTTACTTAAAGCCATAATGCACATTTTACCTCATTTTAACGTGTCACAAGAAAAAAAGCACGAGTATGTTTTGGAATGTAATCAAATGTATTGCAAAAATCTCTAGATCATGCGTTGTCGTGCAGATTTCTCTGTAGGAGTCGATACTGTGGGAGTGAGGTCAACGCTTCCAGTTGCAGTATGTCATCAAATTCAGCTCCATCTGCCTTGTCAGCATTGCTATGATTGTAAAGGCAGAAGCAGGCTATTGTCATATCGATACTCTGAGGTTCTTCCTTGAATAGCCAATGCGCGAGATATTTTCTTCAACACAAAGCACTGCGCTCTGCCAGAGGGTAACAATATGCATGAAAACAATAGTGACTTTTTTCGGTCAAAGTTCTTGGGCATAATAGTGGCGTGAGTAATAAGTCCTCAGTGGATATTCAGCATCTCCAAGAGCATAATCTTCATCAATTAATATGCCAAAATGCTGGGCAGTTGTGTCTTCAAAAATCGGTATCACAGCCGCACTATTTCTTCGAATACTTTGCGATAACGTGCTGATCATTTGCCAGATACTTCCTCGGGGTTCCGTTCTGATCATCCGTCCGTAAATTTCAACAACTCAAGCAATTCCGTATTCCTTCACAGCATCGCTACCATACTATACGACATCAGCAAGCAACTCAAAACAATAACAACTGGCCTCGGTTCCGTGTTGAACTCGCTACAGCGACGAAGTAGACAGTAATTACTCGCAACTAACGGACTTGGCCGAGCGCGGCGCCAAATTGACATTTGAAACCGAATTAAGACCGCCGACGTCTGGCGTCTTGAGCAAGTCAATCACTGGCCTTAAGCCAGGTCTAAATTAAGACAACTTTTTGAAACCCACCCTTAGTGCAATGATTCTAGTACTAAAAACTTAACGAATATTGATTCCAACAATCCCTGTCGATTAATGAGAGAGGATTTTGTCGAGCTCTGAAATTATACGATCCTTATGACTGACAGTTATTCATCGGCAAGATTATAGTTTTGATATCGTTTTCCACTCTGGAAGTCTTAAAATCTCGATAGTTCGTACTGCAACATACGAAGCACGTAAAACAGGAGTGCTAAACTCAACTTGCGTAGCGCAGCGAATTCAAACCTTCGGATCGATCGCGCGCTGCAAAGTCAAACGATTCTTTAATATCACCGAAAAAAACATGACCTTGTTTTTCATTTGAATACTTTATAAATCTGCCTATACGCAATAATATATTAAATTAAACCACGGATCGTAGGGGTTCTATTGTAGCTATACCGCCAATCGCAACCAATCTAATTGTCAATGATTCGATGATGCAGATGACGATTATATAAGTTGCCATATTTTTATGCTGCCTTTGTTTTAGTCGTATACTGCATAAGCTGACCACAGATATTTGAATATTATTTTAATGCAACTAGTATATTTCCTTGTAACCTGCATATAATGGTTTTAGATTAGCGTTTTCGCTTCTGTGAATACCGAGTTTTGAGTACTTTTGTCCATAAAACTCCCGACTCCGGGTACACTTTTTTGCCTTCTCGGAACGAGGTGTCAATGTAAGCGGCTTGTTCCTAATGGTGACTAAAGTGGAACCACAACACCACTGTCAGATGGCTATAATGTGGCCTACGAACAGACGCCACATTTACTGTCGTGTAAGATTATTTAAAGGAAGTATTTGTTACTAATAATCCCAAGGTTTGCTAAAAATATGCTCGATAACATACGCATTTTTCAATCTTACTCGGAATTGCTTAGCGGGCCGGATGTTTGACATCCCTGACGTAGAACAAAGGCACGCACGGTAGTATAAACGAAATATCTGTGAAGTCGTGATAAATCCGTGGCAACTACCACAAAGAGCAATAGAGGTATGCTCTAAAATAGCCAAATTTTGATACATTCATTCTGGTCACCTAACATGTAGATATTTGAACTTCTTGCATCATTCTTATTCTCATGGTGTTATACTTAAACTAAATTGCGAAGCGTATTACTCGATTCAGAATCGAACCTCTCGGTTTTTCACAGTTCTGTTGATAGGCTAGCCTTGAACTACTATAGAAGCTTTATTCCTAGGTAAAGATTCTGTATTAATCATTGTCCTCGTTCTTCATCCAAGGCGACTATTCAGTGTCCAACATTCCGGCACCAGAATATTATATGATCGAAATTTAGGGTCTTGAACAGCCTAAACGTAATATGACTGGGGATGTTCTCGCGCCAAACCTGCTGGTGGAGGGCAAGTGGGGTAAAAGTCTTCACGTCTAGTGTCATGCAAATGAGCATCTGGTTTTAACATTATTACGTCGCTTATGAGGTGACACATGGCGAACGCGGATCATGATGGTTCATGGTTCGCAACTAGATGCACTTGGGTAATCTGTAGGCAGCAGTGGTTCTTGATCTTTTTGATATTGTTACCCCGGTGAAGACAAGTACAGGAATCTCCTACCCTCTCGTCACAAAATAAGAAATGAAACAACTTGTAATGAATGTGTTAAAATAGGGCAAGTTTTTGCAGCTTTTGCAACTTTTTCACAGCTTCCGGCAGCTTCCTAAATACTCAAAATTATGTACTATGGTGTTCCAAGCCGTTCGACGTAATCTTATGCTGCACTTTTTATCCATTTTTTCATGCAAATTTTTGCAACTTTTTCGATTTATTATGAAACTTTTTGTAATTTTTTTGGATTTTTCATGCAACGTTCTGCAACTTTTTCGATTTTTCACGCAACCAACCTTTTACTGGAAATATTGAGCAATATGTGTAAATAGATCGCTTTATTATTTCACTGTCGTTCGAATTTGAGGACCTTTCTGATTTGACGTATATTTAGGCTAGACCGCCGAGAATTATATTTTCACTCAGTCAATTTTTTCAGACTATATTGATTTTGTTGAAGTCGGCATCACTGAGTTTTGGTACAGTACCTTGAATACGGATCGATTCGAGTATCTCATGCCATATTAATTTCAAGGAAAGTGTTCATAAATACATTTTTCAGTGCAACTTTTGTGGAAAATGAATGCAACCTTCCATGGATTTGGCTGCAACAAAAACTTGCCCTAGTTATGAATCATGGACTTGTGAGTTTATTTATTGCGATACGATTTCTCTATTGGCTTTACTTTGAATCTTGATTACGTATGTGACGTACGTAGGCTAGAGCGTAACATGGCTCGGAGCCGGACTGGATCGGTCAAATTTTGTTCATTTTTGATCGGAGACGGATTCTCATTCTGTCTGATGCAGTGGGACAAGGATCGGCTTCGTTTTTTCCATCATAGTTCAGAATCGCAATTTAGATTACATTCTACTGATCAGTTCGTTTTCATCATATCCTAATACGTCAAAGCAAAAAATTGGTCGCACTTCAATGAGACATTCAATATCGAAGTGTCCGCGGAATTACATAGGCGACCAAATTCAAAGTATATTTACTTTCATACTGGAAAATGACCAGATGGCCCTATGCCAGTGCTTTTCAACCTTTTTGAGCTCCATTCGTACTTTTTTTTTGAAAAATAATTTCATTCGCACCAGTCAGGCGAAATTTAGTACACGAAAAGAAAATGAAGAAACTTATCACTTTTGTATTCGAAGAGCTTCTTGGAGGTAAAGAGCTTCATTATTTTGCATTCAGTGTATCGTATTATTGACTAATCAAGCACTAAAATCACTGCAGTAGAAAAATCACAGATATCGCACTCCCGTTGTTCTCAAGAAGTTCGTTGCATTTTCGGGGGTATCGTGCAGTGATTTCCTTGGAAGCTCAAAGGGCGAACCCAAGAACAATATTCAGTCACAACCATATCACTTTGCCACTAAATCCACATGTTACGTCATCATGATGTGTTTGCATTTAGAACGCACAAAATAGTGAAACTACACTAGAATCTTGGCATCAATGTTGCGACTAGCACCTTTGGTTCATTTTTCTGACAACATTCGAAAAGATGCTTCGCGTACTAAGGTATGTTAGATAGGGTTACCATACGTCCTCCTTTGGGAGGATTTGTCCTCTTTTTTCGGGTTTTGAAAAAGTCCTCCGATGACTCCTAAATGTCCTCGTTTTTGAGATTTTGTCCTCTTTTTTAGGACTTTTGGTCAAATTTATAGCAAAATTCGACTGAGATGCCGTAAATCAGCTCCGGTGGGTATTTCGGGAGCTGAGTCAGAGTTGACCGTTTTTTTTTGTTATTTTAGTCAACCGACTACGAAGTGGTAAAAATTTACCACTTTTTCAATTTTTTCCACCGATATTCTGTGTTCGAAAATTTTGAAATAGTGTCGTCCTTTTCCAATTCCAAAATATGGTAACCCTAATGTTAGACCAGGGGCGTGCGAGAGTGGAGTTTCTGGGTAAGTTCGTCGAAGCGAGACTTGCAATATTGGCATTAGCGATGTACTCAAACCCATTGAATTAATATATTGGGTAATTTGGGGAACCGGGCTTAACGAATGCCTTGAAATCTTGATTAAGGATTGCACCGTGTGTTAAATGATCAGAGAGAAGCAGACATGGCGGCGGCTGCATGACAATGGTGTTCTCAAATCCACATTGTCTTAGTCACTTATCGGCGAAAAATGGCTTTGAAGTGACATTGCTGTCGTTAAAAAACATTAATTAAATACGATTTATTTCTTGAATATGAGGATAAATGGGCGAATGTCGTATCGATTCAGCAATCCGGCCCGCCAAGTACTTAATTTTCCTATATCCGGCCCGCCGACTGGAGAAGTTGCCCGCCCCTGTGTTAGACGATTGGATGGTACGGTGGGCGTTAAAATCAGGAATGCATTGCTATACAAACCCACACGATCCGAGTAATTGATGACTGTTGTTTATGGATAAGCTTAGGCTTCATTCACTTCGTATCTATGCAGTACACAAATCAACATATCTTTCAATAACAACGTTCGGCATCCTTGTGTTGTCAAAGCCAACACTTTCACCATCTTGAATAATTATTACTAGGGCAAGTTTTTGTTGCACTAAAAACCTGAGAAAGCTGCATTTATTTTTTTTAATTTTAACAAAAGTTACAGAAGTTGCATTTATACAATTTTTTGAAATCATGAGGGTATGAGATACTCGAAAGGTTCCAGCAGTTTAAAATTTGCATGGTGTCTGCTTGTTCCGTTTCTTCCTTTGCTATTCAATCGATCATGGTTACATTTTTATTTACATAGGGTTCGCACAATTTACCAGTTAGTTCAGGGAGTTTCATTACTAACGGAATAGTGGGTATGCCGCATACTCGAAAAAACTGCTAGGTAAACACGGCATACCCAGTATACCTGCGTCCGGCGCCAATGGTGGGCCGCATTGTCACTTGAAATCCATTAATTTATTCTTTATTATAGTTTTAGAGCATATTTTGCGCAATACTGGATAAAAGTTGCAGAAAAAAGTTGCATGAAACATATAGACAAAAGTTGCGTTGCAAAAAGTTGCAACATAAAACTCCTCCAAACAGATTAAGACACCATACTACATACATTATGAGTATTTACGACGCTTCCAGAAGCTGTAAAAAAGAGTTGCAAACGTTGCAAAAACTTGCCCTAAATATCACTCACATAAGATTCATGATTAACACACAGTTATATCGGCCCGGGTATAGCCAACGGCGGGATGACTCTTGGGTCAATCGTACAATATTGGAAAACTGAATAATGCAAAATTATCTCTACTTTCCCACATATCCCTATACATAAAGACTAATAAGGTTCAACAGTCAATTAAGCTTAAATTAGGCTGCATAAGAAATATCGTAAGACAGACGGCTTGATGGATTTGATTTTGCTCTGCAGAGGGTGCTCACTGCTCATCTGCTCAAGCTAAACCGGTAGAGATCGGAGTATTACAAAGTTTGTAGTACAAAGGCGGTACGAACACGAACTAGGCAAACTTTTCCTATGGATCGGCAAGCTTAGTGGAATCACCAATATGTTATATACAGGCCTGTGCCTTTACGATCTAGATTTGGCCTGAGATCATCAGTCCGAGAACAGGAAAGCGTGTCTAAGCCTAAATTGTGGAGTTCATATTGCAAACAGGCCTTAGCACTGGTCAGTAGATAAACTGCCCAGTGACTTAATAATTCGATGTGATGCAAGATAAATATTCATTGGACATAAGACACCAATGTGCTTACACTAATTTTATTTATAACAGCCTCTAATCCTTGGTTAGGTACACGAGTAAACAACATTTGTTATAGATCTAATCTTCTAATTGTTATAGTTGAAGAAACGCTAAATTCTGCTGTTAACCAACATGAATGTGTGCCAAAATTCCAATATTTTGCATTCAAATATGAAAAATGTCAACACTGGCATCAGCTACTATTACCTACATTCCTACAAGGTCCGTATACAATATCCATACACGGTGGATTTTTCCGAGCAAGTGAGCAACTGATACCGGCTCTACTCCTTCTTTTTCCATGCAGTGATGTAATCCTCTCGTGCGGAAATATTATCTCAAACTTTGCATTATACACGCATCGGGAACGCTCCTCACTTGTGAACTAGAAAAGCCTAGCTACCAACAAGTTTTTAGAATTGCTTCTAAACGACAAAATTTAAGGGCTCACTGTACTTATATCGTGTTTATTTGAATTATTCCACGTCGGAAAATATGAGAAACATCCCAGTAAACACATTACAGACCAAAGATGTAGAAAGCGGAGTCCGATATAGTAGATATTAGAGCTCGGCAGGTAGTAGAAAGGGGGATTTTGTGTCGACTCAATTCAATGTATTTTCCATGTCCTTCAATAATGTAAATATTATGTAGATGCTACAGCCTTTAAACATGGTGAGTAGAATGTAGATCCTACATTAGAAGAATATCCTGATATAATAACCTGTTTTCTACCACTGGGCATAACCTGATCACGGCTGCGTACACACACACACACCACATTATCTACTACATATTAATCACATTTGCGGTAATTTATTCCAAAACGGAATTGGCAAGTAAATAATGCCGGTGTAAAAAATGAAACGAACGAAATTACTTGTAGTGCCGAGTAGCAATGAATGAAACTATGAGAACAGTCAGTAATCAGAAGGTTTCATCGTCTGATGATGATAATCCCTCTGGCGTTTTCTTTTCAACACCCTGCAGAAATAAAATGAAAGTGACGATTATTAGCTAAGATATTCGTACTGCGAAAATGGCAGAGGTAGCGAGTAACGAATGACTCCTGCATTTTTTTCGCCCATACTTACTAAAATGGATTTGATTCTGGACTATTTCCACTCAAGTTTTTTTTATTATTATATGACTAGAGAACTGACTTCAATCGCCACTTCTACTTGATTATCAAGATCAACGATGACTACTTCAGCAATCTTTGAAAACAGCCACTAACACAAAAAGAATTCTTGACTAAAATTTCTTCACATTCTGTCAAAAATGATCAATTAAACAATCCAAATGAATCAGTTATTTGGCAGCTAGTTGGAGAGATATATACTCAAGTCTAGAAAGTGGAATGATACTCTGCTGGAAAGCTGAAGACCTAACAATATTGTGTACAAAGAACAAAACATTTGAGTGGCTGCACTGGTATAGACATTAACAAATTATTAGAATTGACAGCAAGATAACCAGCAAGACATTAAAATGAGAATTAATGCAGTTTCTTAGGCTGCAGCGATACTCAGCCAGGAAAGTAATTGACCTAGCAGAGAGCAAAACGTTGTAAATAAAGCGAGCGAAACCTCCGACAAATGATAAAACATTAGAATCGACAGTCTTACTAGAAGCAGAATAACAANCATGAGGGGTTNGAGAACAGAANCCNGGAAGTGACCATCAGAAATTACTGAATACTGGCCGAACAGATCCATGACCACTAACAAATGGTCTTTTAATAGTCAATATTGATACCAAATGACACCACCCCTATTTCACCGCAACATTTAGCAAATACAGCGCTGGAGTCAACCTTATATAACCGCTAACCAAACGCCCATTAGTTTTCCCACCTACTACCAGTGTTGGGATCAAGTCACTACCTTCGAGTCACGAGTCATTTCGAGTCATTGCACATTTTGACTCGAGTCAAGTCAAGTCAATCCATTTTCGAAGGTGACTCGAATCAAGTCAAGTCACTCGATTTTTGAAGGTGACTCGAGTCAAGTCGAGTCAAGTCAAGTCAAGTCACGAGTCAAGTCACAATTCAAGTCAAATTGCCTTTTCGAGGTATGAGGAGTGATTACGTCATTATATTTTGCTAGCTGTCTGAAATACAGATCGAGTGGTCATTGATTTTGAACTGATGAAGGAATATAGAGTTAAATATACACACCAGTGAGGGGCTGTATCGCTAACATATAAGTAGAACTAATAAACTACGTAATTGCACGCACAGCCTCAGTTTATAGTAACCAGCCAAAATAGAGAATAGAGAAACGAATTAGTAAGATGCAATACATTACCCTTTTGCAAATCTATATGATACAATTCTAGCCTGCGCCAGTGGTTGAGGACTATATAAACTATTTTCGAATTCAATTTCAATAAAACAAGAGGTTTGGTGAAGTTAAGAACACAGAACAGAAATAGACAATTTTCTATTAAACTACTTTACTAGAGTCTAGTTTACGACAACGTAGGCTGTAAGCTTCGATTACTTCGTTTGCGATCAATATATTTGTGAGAGAACAATGGTCGCTCAGTAAAACGCACGATCATTAAATGATTGGTCGCTCTCACGGGTTACACCAGCTTTTCGCGAACAATCCGAACATATGCCAGATACAGTGATTTTTATCGACATTGATTACTTGATGACTTGAAATTTACTCGTGAATTTTGCTACGAGTCACGAGTCAATCCACATTTCTGATACGCCGAGTCAAGTCAAGTCAAGTCATTTTAGCAAAATGACTCGAGTC